>JAOVYW010010230.1:0-11819 GCA_025775045.1 Hiodon tergisus
TAAATAAATTTTTAATGAGGCCGAGCCCAAATCTTCCTCTCGTCATAGAACACGCCCACAGCACTGCGTTTGTTCGAGCAGTGCGGGGTTGGTGGGAAATACTTGGCCAGTTTCTTTAACGTTCTTGACTGAACCGGGGTTTTCGCTCATCACGGGACAGTCATGGCCTTACTGGATCTCATCATGCAAGGATTTTCCATCTTTGGATTCATTTTATTTATTGTGCTGTGGCTCATGCACTTCATGTCTATAATCTACGTGTAAGTGAGGTCATTTCATTTTTGAGATGCTGTAATGTTTAATATCAGTCTATGCACGTCACTCCTACATAGCACAAAGTTGTCAGTTGGTTAGCTTGATGGAGGATAAGCATATTAGCTAGCTTACCAGGAACTATTTAGAAATCGTATGTAGTTCCTATATGTTGGTTACCTATGCGGCCTTTACATGTATTCATAGCTTACATTAATTACTTGAGCGGTCGTCGTTAACCGTAGTCTGCTTGCAACTGTTTATAAACGGTAAAATTAACCAATGTTGTTAAATAACGACATAACTGTAGTTCAGTTCGCCATCTACATTTAGGGAATTTTAGCATTTAGTTTCTCTAATACTGTGTTTTGGTGTATATCTGTCATGTTATCTGCACGCTAACGCAGGCTTTGGTGTATAGTGTAGCTAAAGAGTTAGCCTACTAGCTAATGAACTGGACTGCACAATTGTGTTTCAGGATATACTAAATCGGTACCTCAGTTTAGTTGGTTAACCCTGAGAAATATCGTTATCAAGCTATCTACGGTTAACTGCAACAATAGCAGTTATTTCATTTAAACGACACTATTTTCTGCACGTTTGATCACAATGCTAATGCCCAGTAGCTTAGGTTGCAAACAAATATTTCACCTATTTGCGATACAATAAGAATTGTATGTACTTCTGCTAGCTAGCTACCGAAATCGAGTAAACGTTTAATGTATTTTGGAAGTCCCATAGTTGACTAGATATCAGTTAATTAACATTTAAGTCTCTCATAAATTAAAGTTTTCAGAAGTTAGAAGGCATTAAGTCGTTTTTTACGATTGTTAAAGCGTGTTATATTCAGCTTTTAATGCACAACATAATGTTGATATTATTAGCAAATTAGTAGTGTATCCCTTATGACGACCGAAATCACATAAACCGGAAAAGTTATTTTTAAACGGTACCATTAGCTCCACTACCATTAAAATGTACTAGTTCGATTATTACAATGACTACAAGTGCCATTCGCTTGAAAATGCCTCGTTAATAGCTGAATGTACGATATTCAGAGGTGGGGAGTTCGTCCAGTTACGAGCTAAATCCATCAAGCTGGACGACGTGCTTACTTTTGGCTAAAGAAAAGACTAGGCTCTTGTTGGATGTCGGCAAAGCTTTAATGATACAAGTAACTGTATGTAACCAAATAGAGCACGGTCTTTGGATAAAAGGTGTTGGTTTAATATATCAATGGAACCTCAACCTATTGACACTTCAGTCAAAAAATCTGTAATGGAACATTGAAGTATTTTATTTGTTTCTGAGGGGTCTTAAGACGGCAATGTATTTTCCAAATTTTTTTTAACTGAATCTGTGGTTCACTAGTGTTATGAAATTCAACTTATATTTGTGAGTTTCTTTGGCTTCACCTGTATTTTACAGTTTAGAGGAATTCATCTTTGGTGTTTTATTTTCAAAGTGACAGATGGAAATCACCCCACTAATTTACCTCTTAATTGCACTTAATTTCAGTTTGTCAAATTTGGTTGAACGTCATCTGCTGTAAGTGAAGCCCAACAAATTCCTCCAGTTTCCCTATTTATTGGTTATTTTGTGGTCTACACTTCTGGATTTAAAAATACAATTTACTATAAGGATTGTGTATTTTAGCTACAGCAGACTTGCATGTTGTGCAATGTAAATTTCGATGATGTCATTCAAGCCGGTGGGCAGGTTACAACATCGCATTAGTTCACAAGATCACATGGACCAAGCTTTGCAGAAAAAGTAGTGTTTTGTGCTATCCACAAGGTTGTAAAACACGTCGTCTTATACTTTTATCGTTGTTATTTTTATAAATGCGGATTTTTGTTTGACTCTTCTGAAATAATATTTAGGCGAAATTAACTTAAATGTCAGTCTTTGAACGCTCAATTGGCACACAACTTCACACAGTATTTTAATGGAACTCGGAGTTCAAAAAGAAGCCTCGTGATATTACAACACTGGGTCTGGCTGATTTAAAATTAGTGTGTCTACATCAGGAGGAGCCTGAGGGAACGTAAAGTTGCAGTATATGTCGGTTGGTCATAAGATGATCAGAGGGTCAGTGTTAATGGCCCACAGGGTTAGTAGTGCATTATGAATCTGACACAACTTTCTTTCTTTTTTTAGCAATTAAGGTTTACTTGGAAATCATTTTAATGTGTTGAGAGTTGATTGCAAGAAACAAAGCCGCTGAATTGTAAGCAAGGATTGCGTATCCTTAAATTAATGGAAGACCTGCTCTGCTCCTATATAAAGTGTTGGGGTTTTTTTGGGTCTCTTTCATGCATGTTGTACTTAAATAATGCATAAGGCGGGTCAGATGTGCATATATTCCCTGTGGAGTTTTGTTGCCGTGTTTCAGTGTGTCAGGGCCATCATGCTGGGAGTATCTCTTTCTGCTGGCAGACTGCAGGAATACAGCCATTTGTAGTTTGTTTAAATGCATATGAGGTATTTTTGCCGCACCCGACCTATAAAGAGTCTGCAGTTTCTGTTCCCCTTTCACTAGTCTCACTCAGGCCACACACAAGGATCTTGCAGATCTGTCCTGTTCAGAGAGGTTTTGGCACAAGCAGACCTTGAGAAATCCAGCAGACTATGTTTGTGGCTATGCTCTGTTTCTGTATTGGAAACTTTGTGTCGGCTTCTACTCCAGATGCATTTTTAAAAAGTAAATTTCTCACATGAATTTGGCGTTTGGCTGCTGGGGACCCCCCCCCCCCCCCAGTTACTGCCGGGGGAACTATGAGCCATACTCAAGACGGCTAATCTGAATCATAAGACCCGGGTTATGACCTTTACTGACTGAGCCACCTTTACTGACTGAGCCACCTTTACTGACTGAGCCACCTTTACTGACTGAGCCACTCTGGAGCCACAGTTTTTTTTTGTGTTTTTTTTCTTGATTTAAAAAAAGGTTTCCGTTAGTTATTTCTCAGCAATCACAACTTCTGTCAGTGGCGAACACTGCGGGATTGCTAATATTTAACAAACTCTTGATATAAATATGAAACATTTAATTCTTCTTGGTACATCACATTCTGCTTGATGCAGCATGACTAAGTGCGTTGGAGGTACAGGAAATGGTTTGGATTTCTGGCTTAAATACCAAAAGATTTCTTCGTAAATTGAACTGTTTAACTAACCCGAGGAGAAAAAATAACTTCCTGCAATTTGCCTCTGTCCACTGTGGGATTTTCTGTTAATATTAGAGCTCAAACCATTGGGGGTACGCTGGTAATATTTTAACTTAATAAGCCAGCCATTATAAAACCTAAATTTAATGCTATGGTTATTATACAATGGGAGTCACTTCTCCTTTTCATTAAGATGAAGACTTGGCAGAGGACAGAAAACGGTATCGTGTATCACCCCTGTTTCAGCTTAGCTTCCGTTTTCAGTGGATTCGGATAAACGTAGAGAACGACCACTGTCATAGAGAAGTTGACTGTTTTGGTTACCAGAAGAATTTGATAGCCTAAAAACATAAACGGAAAGTGTTTTTTGTGGGATCAATCTCAGCATTACTGAGAGCCAGTAGGGTGGTAAAGATTTGCAGTTTGTTTACATCCTACTTACAAGCCAGCGCAGTAGAAATCATTCTCTGTGTTATTTTGCATACTGTTTATTATCTGTGTCTCAGAATCTGAAGCCGGATGCGCAAGGCGATTTACAGATTTTTCCATGTTTTTAAAGAGATAACGATTTCTACTGCACTGCCTTGTAAGTAGGAAGTAAACTAACTGTAAATCTTTACCACCCTACTGGCTCTCAGTAATGTGGAAATTGATCCCACAAAAAACACTTTCAGTTTGTCGCAGACACTTCTGTTTGACGTGCCCCATGTCCTCTTAAATCCCTTATTTTTTTTACATCCTTCCTTTATTCCTTCCCCGTTTTTATTTTGTGTTGTCAGCTGCTAATAGAACAGCAAGTTTCGACATGAGCAAACCCCTGGTGAAGGTTGCCTGTTTTTTAACTGCTCTCTTAAACCTCACCCCCCTCCTTCCTCCTACAGCCGTCTTCATCTCAACAAGAAAACCACAGACAAGCAACCATACAGCAAGCTTGCAGGGATCTCGCTGCTGAAACCGCTTAAAGGCGTGGACCCCAACCTCATCAACAACCTGGAGACCTTCTTCGAGCTTGACTACCCCAAGGTAATAATGAATTGGGCCGTGCTGCTGACTGCCAATCTACTGCTGTAAATGGTGGTAGTTCTCCGATTTTTCTTAGGTTGATCGCCTTTGAAAGTATTTCGTCTGAGTTATTTTAGTAGCGAGTGCAAAATGTACTGTAATTACAAAAATCAAATTATGGTGTTTTTACCAAAATGGCTTTCTTTTGTCGGGTTGGGGCTGGCTTTAACTTAGGCCACACTGGGCAGAGAAATGTCCAAGGCTGTTGACTTGTTGTTGTTTTTTTAGTATCGCGCCTATAGCTCAGATCATGGTATGAACCCATTAGCCATTACATTAAGATGTCATATCTGATCGCGAGTTAGGTTTAAGCGATGAAGCCTGTATGAAATAGTGTGCTTTGAGAGTGTGACTGGGATTATGCGACAGGGCAGATGAGAACGGGAAAAACTGAAATATTCCTTTTGTCTGCACATTGACTCAGAGTCCGTTAAGTACGGGTTCGTAATAGAGGAGGGGTCCATGGCTGATTTATTGTGGTCTGGCAAACTTTGTCTTTCATCTTTGATCTGGTTTCGTCATCTAGGGTGTAGGCTGTTGTCGCCACCTGTAGGCCTGAGATCCAATTAAGAGTGAATCTCTTGAGTTCTATGGATTACACCTTGATTGTGTAAGAGCGTGTGTTGCGTAAAAAAGACGCAATGCGCGTTTTACTCCACTTGACTACATTAAGCCAAATACTAATACGATTGGACACTCTATTGGTGCTATGAGTTGGTGAGGCAGGACGAGTTTTAACAGCAAGTAGGCGCAGTGTGTGGCCAATCCGAAGGGGGCTATTATCTCCAGTGCAGTCCTGGCATCAAGAACCAAGAACGATCCGCACACAAAGAGCCTCACTGTTTTGCTGTATGTGTCTACTGTTATTTTCTGTGAGTTCTCTCCGCTGCCTCTGGGGTCAGGGAATCATTTTCCAATTTTCCCACATTGGCGCTGGATTTTCTGGTTTTTCGATTCCCTCCCCTTTGCACCCTTTCAAGCACTCGGCGGCTAAATTTGTTTGTAAAAATGCTTTTTTTGGATTGATGTCCATGACATTCAGAATGTGCTTTGTCCTTTTACCGTATCGCAATACTTTGACAAACATGGAAAAGGACCTAATTTAGGATCTAATTTAGTCTTTGGACCGTTTAAGACAATGGAAGCAAGCAGGGGTACCTGCAGGTGGCAGCAGTGAGCAGAAATGCTAAAATGGCACCCAAATGGAACCGGAAACGCAGAGAACCAATCTGGCTTCCCCAAAATGGAAGTCTAGGAACGTTCATTAGCCTTTCCTTGTCATGACATATTTAGGCTGTTTAAACAGTGGCTGGTTCCCCTTGAAAATATTTCAATGCTTTTATCATAATTTAAAAAAAAAAAACCCTAGAAAAGACAAGATTGACCCCATGGTGATTCCATTCCACAACTTCTCCCATGTGGTCTTCGGCCTGGCATCAGGCAAGCGCTTCATTGGACCAGACACTTCCTGTTGGGGTTGAAGTGCTGCTATTAGAATAGATGTTTGTTCTGCAAATTGCGTGCTTTAGTCTATTGGCCAGGTCTCAATCGGCAGGGACCTTATCCTCAAATCCCCATAGATAACATCACGCATGTAAATTCTTCAGTTCCCAGAATGTGTGGTAGTTCCTGTTTTTTTGGAGTTTGTTCAGTTTCCGTTTTGCATGTTTAATCGATGACCTGCGCAAAAAGTAAGATTTGATTCAGATCTTTTGAAAGCTGTATTGACAGATCTTTTTCCTTGTAGAGGCATTTGAGAATGCAGTCTTATCCAAAGGGGTTCTGGGTTTTTTTGGACTGTTCTGTGTGGTCTGTAGTAACATTTTCTCTCATCAGCACTGCTTAATAAACAGCGGCTGATTGTAGCATTGTGTTGTTTTAGGAATGTGGAACTGTTTCTGCAGTTTTGGATGTCCACCAGGAACTGACGTGCTCTTTTTGTATACGCCTTAATGGGGTTTCCCAGCGCATTGTTAAAATAATTACCAAATTATAAACGCATTTTCCCAAAGGGACGGCATCAGCGAGTAAAGGTTTCTGTAGAGGAAACGGATGGATGCATTTATTCAGGGTGGTTAGCTTTGTCAAGCTTGGCGGATGCAGCTTTATTTCCGTGACATGTCTCGTGGTGTGGGCGGCCACTGAGGCGTCCCTCCCAGCCAATCCCAAGAGGCCCTGCACACCTCATACTCTAGCAGCCTGATGATTGGCTGGTATTGGCTTTATAATTATTTCTGTTAGTGGTGTCGCGTTAAAAAGCTGAAACCTAATGTTACTGTAAAACCCCAAGCGTGTTCATATTCATGGTCAGGTCTCTGAGGTTCTCATTCTGCCAGTACTTTAGATTTTACCAATGTTACTACTTCTGATGGGAGTGTTACTTTATTTTTTCTCCCATATATATATATATATATATAATATTTAAAAAAAAAATTGGTAATGACAATTTTACAGGTGTTTATTGTGCCAATTAAATTTGGCTCGTCACCAAGAATCTTGCTGCCCCACACTGGCTGAGTGAGAAAGTATGCCTAGTCTCCTACAATCCTGGCCATCCAACCGCAGTGGTTGAGTGCCAATTAGAGGAGAGCTGCGTTTCTCTCAATGGCACTGGGAGCCTGCAGGCGCCCTGGAGGCTGATGGAGACGCTTGTTAGCGTTGATTGGCTGATGATGTGAGCTGGATTGGTACAGGCAAGCTCCTGCTCGTAGTATAAGTGGTGTCTTTTCCTGATACCAGATGCCACGTGTGAGGCTATTGGTTGTGTTTATAATGGGGGGTTTTTTTTGTGATGATGACGCTTAATGTGCCAGCCCGCATGTTCATCCTGGGAAGTCTAATAATAGTAATATTACTAGGTTAGTGATGTAGGTCACTGCAATAGTGACGCACCCACATACCCTAAGAAAATAGTGCCGAACACGCAGATTTAGATCTCCGACACGCCCAGGGCTGTGCTGGGCTAACACGTCTGATCTGCTGAAATGCTGACGTACACACACGGGGCCCTCATAAACGCGGATGGATGGATGTATGTTTGTGAGAACACCAGTGACTGGTATTTACGAGAGCGGTGTCCTAACTGGGGATGGGGAGCACGGTCAGTGCTGCGCTCTGCTAAAACGGCGTGCGGGGCCAAAGCTGATTGCACTGCTGAAGTTCGTCAATGGCAGAGACCCCTTGGGGGTGTTAAAGTGCTGGCTTCGTTAGGTCCAACTCTCGCTGCAGACCATGCACATTTAGCATGGTGCTCTGCGGAGCAGTGGATTCCGGGGCAGGCCCTGTTCCGGTAGCAGATGCGTGAAATGATGCACCAATGCTTGCTCTTTGATAATGATTAGCGCTCGGTCAGCCCAAAGTTCTCAGTTCCACAGCCACGTCTCGCTCCCTTTTTGTTAAAGGTGGGGAAAAACGCTGAGTCATGTTGGGGGGTGCAGTTACCACCTTGTCTTCTGTCTTTACAGTATGAGATTCTTCTGTGTGTCCAAGATCAAGACGATCCAGCTGTTGATGTCTGTAAAAAGCTACTGGGCAAATATCCCAATGTGGATGCCAGATTATTTATAGGTAAGAAAAAATTTATTCTTCGCTAATTGGGTATCTTGTCCTTATATATTCCATTTTTACATATATTCAATATAAAAATTAAAATGTAAAAACTGTTGATTTGGGGGGGGGGGGGGGTGATTAAATCGCAAATCTTAATTTATTTGGATATAAATTAATTTCAGTGTATTCAGCATACCTATTATCAAAAAGCAGTAGTTCTTTGTTGTCCATCAGGTCTCTGAACGATCCCATTGATGTGCTAAATCTGGCAGCTATAACCAGGTGGACTTCTCTCTCTCGTTTCAGGAGGAAAGAAGGTTGGGATTAATCCCAAAATCAACAATCTCATGCCGGGATATGAGGTTGCAAAATACGACCTGGTTTGGATCTGTGATAGTGGAATACGGGGTAAGGTTTTAACAATCAAAAGGCTATTTGTCCTGTCTAAATTCACGGAAAGCCAGTCTGATTACACGTATACCAACAGGCATTGAAAGATGCATGTTTAGATTGACTTTGGTTATTTCATCAATATCTCACTCTTAAAAGCTGAAGTTTTTCATGCAAACGAGTCATTCAGTAGAAATAACACATTTTTATCAATGTCTAATTTTGAACCCCCCCCCCCCAGTAAAACCAGACACCCTCACCGATATGGCTAACCAGATGACCGAGAAGGTGGGGCTGGTTCACGGCCTCCCGTACGTGGCTGACAGACAAGGCTTTGCTGCCACTCTGGAACAGGTGAGTGCGCTCCGCTCACAGACGTGTAGACACTGAACACGGTTGACCAGGGCTGCTCTCCCCTGTGTGTTCGCTGGGGTTGCGCAAAATCTAGGCACGCGCTATTGGTGGCTGACAGACGAAAGGAATGAAAGTAAATGAATAACTGCTTTAATCGTACCCCTCGAAAGGAAACACACTTCCTGCATAGAGTGCGCTGTGGAATGTTTTTTTCCCCTCCTGATTATTGTTGTTGTTTCCCCCCCCCCCCAAGGTGTATTTTGGGACTTCCCACCCACGCTCCTATATCTCAGCCAATGTGACTGGCATTAAGTGCGTTACGGGAATGTCCTGTCTGATGAGGAAGGATATTCTGGACCAGGCTGGAGGACTGATAGCCTTCGCCCAGTATATAGCAGAGGATTACTTCATGGCCAAGGCCATCGCTGACCGGTGGGTGGGCCAATGAAGAGGTTGTGTTCTGAAAACTCCTGCTGATTTGCCCCGGCGACAGTTTCCGCGTGTGTTGTTTACCGAAGGCGTTTGAGACTTTAAAATAATTTCCTTCTCGACGCTGCCAGAGTGACGATGTCGACGATTGTTTTTACACCAGCATCGCCTTGCTTCATTTCATGTAAAAAAAAATCAAATAATTCTCCTTCTGTGCAGGGGTTGGAAATTCTCTATGGCAACGCAGGTAGCCATGCAAAACTCTGGGTCCTACTCGATCTCCCAGTTTCAGTCACGCATGATCCGGTAAGCTTTGTTATGTAGGTAACGTAGCTTTTAAATGCCAATTGTCGGGCGTAGCCTAGAGGGTTGATGCCGTTCTTGGCATTGCACATTACTCAGACCCTGGGTAGAAGTTTGCTGATGCACGCTTGACCAATGCACCTCGCTTGACTTGTATTGGGTTATTTCAGCTAGTATTCAGCTATCTAACCTGGAAGTAGACAGTTTTAAATTCACCCTAAGATAAGAGGCCTTTACGGAAAGCGTCTCGGCCTGGAACCTCTCCGCTTTCCCGGTAGTTAAGGATTGTCTCCGCTCCGGCCTTTCTCCCCCCCAGGTGGGCGAAACTTCGTATCAACATGCTCCCCGCCACCATCTGCGAGCCCATCTCCGAGTGCTTTGTGGCCAGCCTCATTATTGGCTGGGCTGCCCATCACGTCTTCCGCTGGGACATCATGGTCTTCTTCATGTGCCACTGTCTGGCCTGGTTCGTCTTCGATTACATCCAGCTCCGAGGAGTCCAGGTGGGGGAAAAGATCTGGTGACCATCACCCAGTCAAGTCTTAGCACTTTACCTTCAGTCAACAGCTCAATATAATAATGTTTTGAACACTGTGTACCTACTTGGTTGTCTCCGTTAATCATTTTTTTCCAAAGCAGATGACCGTATCTATGTATGTATTCACGCGTAGCAAGTTGGTCTTTGCTACAATAGGGAGTATTTGAAATTGTACCATTACTCGGATGTAGATTGTTAGATTTTATTGGAGGGTCTTTGTGTGTATTGGTTTCACTATTTACACATGACACTTTTCGTACTTCGATACCCCTGTGCTCTGTTGAGGTGGCGCCTGGGGATAACGAAACTCTCACGTCACGTCCCTGGAACCATTCTGGGACAATATGTCCTGCTAGAAGTGTCTATGTGACCGGGTTAAAGTGTAGCCATGAAGGGATTCACCTGGTCAGCAAAAATGTTCTGAAACGCAGATTGTGCGTTTAAGCGACACGCAGTTAGCATCAAGTGACCTTAAGTGTACCAGGATAACATTCCCCACACTATTACATCAGTGCCTGCCTGGACCGCTGAGAACAGGCAGGATGTGTCCGTTGACTCATACTGCTTACGCCAAATCCTCTCTTTCGATATGTTGCGGATATATTACTCAAGTTTCCTTGAAAACAAAATGTTCTTAACGGCACGTGGGACAGAGGGCTCTTTGCACAAGACCCTGATTTGCTACTGCCCGGCCTTCTTGGAGCTCTCTGCTAGTATTCCTCAACGGTAAAGGATCTTAGTGCATTACTTGGTCTCAAAGAGAAAATAATCATATGCGCTTGGAGTTGATTTTGAATTAACCGTTTCGTTTTTTAAAATTGTGAATGCTCAAGTTTTGTACCAATTCTAAAATCTCCTACTTGGGGGGGGGGGGGAATAATCAAAGGATACAGATAACTGAGTTGGTACAATTTAAAATGGTATTATACTTAGTTCTGTAACACATTAGCTGAGGGCGAGTGAAATGACACCCTTGACACCTGGACCCCCCCCCATTAAAGGCAATGCTCTGGCCAACACTCAGCATAGCTGACATTTCTCTTTCTTTCCGCCCTCTCCTCCTTTCACCCACTCTGCCTCTGTAGGGTGGACCTCCATCCTTCTCTAAGCTGGACTATGCTGTGGCTTGGTTCATCAGGGAGTCGATGACAATACAGATCTTCCTCTCAGCGCTGTGGGATCCCACGATCAGCTGGAGGACAGGGCGCTACAGATTGCGCTGTGGCGGTACGGCGGAAGAAATCCTGGACGTATAACCCACGACAGACCCAGAGACTATACAGGAGCCCAGCTCGGTAACGCAGAAAGCATCAGAAGGCGTGCGGCACGGAAATAAAAACACAAAAACAACCCGTCATTGGAACATAGGACGTATAATCCATGTTTTAAAATAGTTCTACTGTCAATCATTTCTGCTTGTTCAAAAGGGGGTGGGGAAGGGGGAGCTAGTATTATTCCACATTCCACATTAAGTGACTATTAACAAAACTGCAGTGTTTTTCCTAGAGCTTTGTGGCATTGGTGGGCCTGTTCAGAAGTGGTGTCTGGTTCGCAGGTTCGAATCCAGATCAAACCGCATATTATCGGGAGATCGCTGCTGGGGTGGGTAGGACATACGTTTCGCATAAGAAAATGGTCTCCGTCTCGGTGTCCGTGATTGTGCTGTCAAGGAAGCCATACCCATGCTAACGTGCGCTGCCCGGCAGTGCGAAAGCACCGCTGTGCCTAAGAGTTTTCTAGGTTAAACCCTGCACTGTGTTTGAATCGTAACC
>JAOVYW010010230.1:11919-25306 GCA_025775045.1 Hiodon tergisus
CCATCCATCTAAACGCTCTTTAAACGCTCTTTAAACGCTCTTTAAACGCTCTTTAAACGCTCTTTAAACGCTCTTTAGCAGCTAGGCTAGTGCTTGATGCCTTGTCTGAGTTTTTCTTATTTATTTATTTTTAACCAGTTGAGCATTTAACGAAACATTTCAGGCATCAACCTTGGAATTTCTCAGATAGTGATCACGATTCTTTAAATATTTCCTGAAAAACTCTGCTATGAATTTATATTGAAGTCATAACAGTATTTAACTGCCTGTATGAAAAGACTAGCTTTCAGCCGTAAACTTGTGTGTAGATATGATGGAATCAATCAAGCAGATTGAAAACCTTAAACCCTGAAACCGTGTGATGATGATTTTTGTTTTACCATCTGTTCAATTCCATGATGCACGATCAGTATTTTCTCAAGTGTTTTACTTGTATGACAGTATTGACACCTGTTACGACAAAGAAAATTCTATATTGTCCTGACATTTCAGTTATGAATCACTTTAAATTGATTTAGTTACACTATTAGGCAAGCGGTAGTAACCCTAGGTGATTTCACATTGGTTAAATAAGCAACGGAAAGCTGCGGTTCTTGTGTATCTTGTAAATGAATGACCGGAGTGTGGGTTTAGGGGTATGACCAGATTAATTTACAGCACGTGTAATTGCAAATGTTGCAATTAAGTGCAAACGGTGATGACTAAAGCAGGATGTGTGGAGGAAGTGCAAGGCGTCTCATTGGTCGCATCCCTGAATTGCTTACAGACGCTGTGTAATGATTGGTTATTTGTTGTTTGAATAGAGCGAGCTGTGGTTTGACAGTGAATACAGTATATCTGTAATGGATTCCCAATTGGGTGAGCACGACGAGACGACGGCACTTGCGTTGAGTTTCCCCTGCCTTAAGAGCTTTTCTACTGAAAGAGAACCGTAGTTCTACAGAGCTATTTCGGGACTTCTGTGTTGGATGGGGTTTTTGTATCTGAGCCAGTTAGCGTGCATTTGGATTATAGTCCAACAAAAGAATGAACTCATTCATGTCGATTTACTGCAATGAAGGGTACGCCTGAGTGGGTGCTGAGAAGTCTGATCAGTGCTCAGTCTGTCAGCAAGACATTGATATTGGGTGAGGGGAGCCACCTGTTAAAATCATGTTAAAAACAGAAGCCCTTGGAACCACCTGCTGTATTGTGGACCTAAGGCTGGGTAATTATCAGTTTTGCAGAAACCTTTCATTTTTTCTGTTTCACAATTTCAGTGCATTATTTTACCTTTTCAAAAAGTTTCCATACCCCACATTGGTGTCGAATATATGATTTTGAACTAATATGTTTTACTTTTATTTTTTTATTGTATTTAGAAGTACACCTCGATGCAGTGTCACATTAAATGCCATGGTAACCCGTAGCAGTGAGAGGAGGAAAGGATAGATGTTTGTAATTAAAGGAACTGCAATGTAAATGAGGTTTGCTCTGTCCTATCTTCGCCTTTGTGAATTGTCTTATGAAATGGCATTTTTTTAAATATCCTCCTCAGTCTCTGAGGCACTGCGCGTTTGTACATTTAATTCACGGCCTCTTATCATAGCAATTCTTTTAAATGACGTTTTTATGACGTATGGTGGGGAATTGGACTGTTATTTATTTGGTTTATTTAGCTTTTTTTCGATTTTCTAAGTTGACTGGGAGTAGGCATTTGTGGATTAAAAATGACCGGTGGCCTTTTCACACCTTATTGTACTGTGTGTGGGTAGACACCCTTTGCTTTTCTGTCTCTGCATTTTCATTCACCTGTGAAGAAAGTGGGAAGTTACTAACTAAAAGGGCAGCTATGATTATATGACTATGGCCACTAAATCATTGCTGTGTTAAAGCACCTGTATCACGCTCACACACAAAAGACCCATATCCTTTTTATTAGTTTTAGTTTTTATTGTGACGTACGCAAATGGGGAGATGAACCCTTCTGGAGTTTTGGCTACCCCTTGTAGTACGTCTGTCTCTGTTGGCTGGAGTTTAAATGGTTATTCGCCTTTGGATATCGATCTGCGGCGATAACGGGTCCTTGAGGTGACCACCGCGTCGTCCATGGTTAAAAAACGGTCTAGTTGTGATCCACTGCATATGTTTTACATTTTGTGTGCTTTGATATCTTTTTTTTTTTTAAAGCTGTACAGTGTATTTATGAAATTTCGTTTCCAATGGTTACATGCCATTAAACATAGTTTGTATTTAATATGATGCTCTACATTTTATTTTTCATTTTGTTTACTTGATTTATTAGCCGTGAAAAGGTTGGAGGATCTTCTGTATTTAATATCATTTTGAATTTCGTAGGTATAAATTAACTGTTCTGTATTGTATCTGAATGCATAATCCATAGATTGGAGACTTACAGAAGAGAAAATAAACCTTTGAAGATGGTATGGTTTTTGTTCATTGGGAATGTTTGTGAATGACACCCTCACTATACGATCTTAATTTGGCATTTGATTGGTTTCGAAGTTTACAAAATCTCCTCCGAAGGCTATTTGAAAAATTTTGTTCAGTCGTCTAAGTATATTTTATTAATGTGCACCCAGTAGCTGGACCTAGTGTTATACATTAGGGTGAGGAAGCAGAAATTAAAAAAATAGAAGACAGACTGGTTTTAATTATTTAATTGAAGACCAAAGCCTAGCCTCCTTTGTCCAAGTTAATTACCATTCACAATCCGAAGGTCCTGCTGATCAGTATTTTCCTGTGTAGACCATACCGTACTGTACTCGATCAACTTAACTTCAACTTATTTCCCTTTCAAAAATATTTACTTAAGACTTAAATAGAAAAATCGCATGTATTCTGCACCTCCTGCTGTTCGTCAATGCGTTTTAAACTAAACATTAAAAATGACAGCACTTAAGGTTTTTTTCCTTAAATTAAGGGCCCAAAATCTCAAAGCTACTGGTAGTCAAAATATTTTATCATCAAGAGGCACTATATTAACATGACTCGAGTTTGTAGAGTTTGAGACAAACGGTACTGTTAATTTGATTTTTTTAAAATATTTTTTCATTTGAAACTTTTTTTTTTAAAGGAGGGAACAAACAACCCTTCTATCACATTCAACATAGTATCCAATGTCTTTTAAAGTGAACTGCAGGTAATTTCAATTTGCCACAGCGACAGAAAAAAAAAAAGGATCTCACTCTAAAGTGCACAACAGTGGATGCGCCATCGAGATTCGAGCTTAGAATCTCCTTGGACCGTGCGAGCGGCGGGTGTAGATGTTGGCGCTTTACATTTCCGAGATAACCAGGGGGCACCAGGTATTGCGTAGGGTAGATGAGAGAGAAAGAGCGAGCGAGCGAGAAAGACAGTAAAGGGCCGAGATCATGAATTGCAGTGTTTGCGTAAGACCAGTCTCGAGATGCAGAGATGTTAAACTGAAGACAAAAGCTAGGAATGCGATGGTTTAGAATGCACAAGGAAACCCAAGGTCAAAACACAGACACGAGAAGGCTGCAGAAAGTAAGATGTCATGACATTTATTAAAAGCATGCTACAACTAAAGTTGGTTAAGAAAATAAGTATAAGCAGAGAATCTGGAGTATTAACAATTAATAGCAATATAGTAGCCAATACAGAACAAAAAAGAAATGTCCTCTACAAAATACATAAATGCCACTCAACCATGCACAGCAATAATTAGAAAATGTTTCTTTAATAATTAATATTCTATTTGCATTTTATTACATAAAACCCAACATAAATGGAAACTACTTTTTGATTTCCCCTTTACCCGCCTCAAACAAACCTTTTTACAAATAAAAGCAGTCATATTTTGTTTTTTCTATTCATCTTTTAAAATACAACCCCCCCAAACAAAAAAAACAGGTGATACTCACTCTTTTAAAAGCTTGTTCCCAAAACCATTTTTTGGCCTGGTCAAAAAAAAAAAAAAATTATTTACAATATCTGTTTCCTTTTGCTAATGGAACATTAAAACAAAACTGTGTTCAACATGTGCCAGTGTAAAATAAAAATTGGAAATAAGCATCAAAGACATTTAATAATGCTCTGTGCCTCAACATCAACTCTCAAAATTAAATAGTGTTATCCTCCCTTTCGCGTAAAATAATTTAACTAATTATTTTGTCTCCGGTGTTAAACGTGACTTCATTTTAAATACCATAAAAATACAAAATTACAAAAGTTTACTCAAAGGTTCAGATTCATTGTTCCAATTGAAATGTTCCTTTGGTTTTTATATAATTTCTCAAAATATATATATTTTTTTGCTTTAAAAAAAAAATATCCAGCCGAGTCGCTAAAGTAATGTTAATTGAAAGGATCTGTGACTAAAACGCATTATTTTGTATTCATTCAGATTTTGGTCGAATTCAAGTGTTGGGAAAACAACCTGTTTAAAAAGTACCAGTAGTGGTGCATAATATAGGACATAGTATTAGAAAACTAGTGTTGTGAAAAGCGTCAATAAATTAACCAATTAACCAATTAGTCAATTAATGGGGGAAATATGGCTTATTTGACCTGAACTTCCGTGTTCAGGGAGGGAGACACACACACACACACACACACACCACTGGCTCTGATAATTCTAAACCAATGAAACGAAAGTTACGTCAAGGATGACAGACATAAGTCTAATTTCATAAGCTGAGAGCTCTCCGTTTCTACCCCACTTGACAGCAAGGAGGAAAAAGATCCTTAATAAAGTTTGTGAAAGGCACATAAACTTTGGTCCGGTGTCATTTGTGTTTTTCAGTATAAAAAATTGAAATAAAACCTGAATTTTGTGTTGACTGATAAAGGGAAATTAAAGTTGGATGTTTTTACATTACGCCTGAACTGTGTAACCAGGCTAGATGTCTGGGAATGGAGGGGAAAGAAATCTGTGATAACACTATCCGTTATATGCGAATCCTAAGGAATTTCGAAGCTTCGATCAGGCAAGTTTTGAGCCTGGAATTAAAAACAAACGCTAAAAGGCAAATTCATCATCATCATCATCATCATCATCGTTGTTCTTTTAGTCTGATTTTATAAATCGGCAGTAATTTCACTTTCCTTGGTTCTCCTTTTGGGAACCTCCAATGGTGTGAACACATTTGGGCCTGTTGGTGTGAATAATCCTGCCTCCACACACGGGGAGGTTGAGGAAGTCCGATGGGTCTCTTTTACAGCCCCGCCGCACGAGAGGATGTGCGGGCGCACGCACGTACGTCTCCGCGGCAACGCAGCCTGCAGGACACCCACCACACGCCACGATCGGGATTCGAACCTGCAAATTCCCGATCATAGGGCCCAGCCGGAACTCGGGACCTGAGCCACTCGGGAGGCCAGAAACCAATTATTACCAAGACACCCGGAGTGACACATGCCACCTGACACGGTCCCGCAGTTTCAAACATTCTGTCGCGGTCAACCTAGGGAGTGTGATGTGGTCAAAGGTACACCCAACACAGACTCAGAAAGGCGGAGATAAAAAGCATAAATCAACAGAGGCCTACCCGACGTTCACCATCTGTAACACGAAAGCATCTGGTTTCACTACAGGTTATAGGAAGAAGAAAGAAAAAAAAGACCCACCAAATGCTAAAAATGATAAAATATGAGACACAGTAAATGAAATGACAAACCCCAAAACAGCAAACAAATTGGAAATCTCAGACAGATTCACCCAAAGAACAGCAAAAGAGAGACATTCCTGAAAACAAACGTGTATGCTGTGGGCCACTCTGAGGAAAAACAGGACAATTCCTGTTTATGGGATATTTTATCAAAGCATTCTGGATTTTTAGCAGCACGTAGAACGTCTGAAAGATCTGGAGGCCTTTGGTTTTTAAGAGTTCATTCACAACCACAAGAATTTAGCCAAGCCTTTGTGCCTTAATTGGAGACGGGAGGTTTGAATGAAGAAGGCCGCAGAGACAAAACAACGTTCACATTCACTACTGATGTCAGCGCTACTGATGTCAGAGGGATGGCAGAGAAAATAATGGGAGTCATTGCAGAAACTGGCAAATTGCTACATTTAGGCCCTCGTTTCAGTTCAGCCAGCATTAAGCTTCAAGAGGCTTGCAATCTCACTGTCGTGTTTCCAACCAAACAATTTTGGCTATGTAAATTACTGTGCTATGTAAACCATGTTACATATGCCCCGTTGCCTAAAAGAGGAATACATTTCACCTGGGATGAGTCGATTCAATCCATTTAACAAAATAATACTTATGAAATGATAAATCCAATTTTTTTTGTAGAATTCCATCTATAGTAATAGAATTTTCTTTACTCAAAAGGCACATCAGATCTGCCCTTTTCAATCAACATTAAACTTCAATGTTTGATATGAATTGTTTAATATGAACACAATAATATTTTAGTAACAGGTTTGTGCTTTTTAATGCAATTAGTATTAAAACATTTTAATTTCAATCTAAACATCAACATAAGTACTTGTATAATTTTGTAGTTTTTTTATATAATACTTATGATATTCATGCGATTACATATTTACTTTATTCAAAATTCACAGGCTAATATTTATTGACTTTATTTTACGGGCCCTGTAACTAAATTTTCTTGTTAGTTGTCCAACTTTTGGGTAGAAATTTCTAGTCTAATATAGTGGGGCTTCACATTGTAATTCTTATACCACATGTTAATAAGAATCAAATAATGGCATAACGATCCCAAGTACGTCCAGCTCTCATACCAATGCCGAGGGAATAACATTAAGCCCGCTTCGCAAAATATCACTATGTTCAGTTTATATAATTATTCGGAATCTACATTTATTTATGGTCATGTGACGGTAAGCCTTATGAATAAGATCAGATAAGAATTCTGTCCCAGAGTGGTCTTGGCAAGATAAAAAAATAAATGCACTTTTGCCAACGCTACAGCACTATGACACAAATTAATTTTATATGACCTGTTCTGCAATGTCGTCACAGGGTTTAAAGCAGATATGAGTTATATTTTTTTATTTTTAGGAGAATTGTAAACCTATTATCTCATCAGTGGTAACTAATTAGCATGGAGCACACTGGCTATTCGTTGAGGTAATTAGGTTTTCAAAACGTTAATTAAAATGTCAAGCAAACAGAGTTTTAGCGTTTGCTTTCTTCATCTCTTGACAAAGCTTTAATTTTGTACAAATTTCTGGGAAACAAGAGTTGGGCCTTTCAGTTTACGGCCCGTGGGTGCACACATCCAACCCACATTAACTACTCTGCCTCTCCAAACAAACGTTCAGCAAAGTTTGCAGAAAGGCAGAATCTAGTTGTTTACCAAGCAACTTCACATTTTAAACAACAGCTGAAATAAACAGCAATTCAAATGGTATTTGAAAGACCATGCATACAGATTGTGAAAAAAATCTTAGTTCCAAATTAAGTTTCTAGATTTGTCTAGAAACTATCCAATTTTAGTTTTTTTCACTCTCTCGGATTTCCCAAATTTTTAAAAAGGAAAAAGTATAATTATGAACTCATTTGTTTTTCGAATCTCTCAACCTGTACAGCAATTGAAACTGCTCCGCGTAGAAGAGAAATGACAGTAAACTCTCACTAGTTAAAAGTCCCCCAGGGATAATGCACATGATGAACAGAACCGGGCCAATACAGGCTGGTTTAGGCACTGGTTCACAGGTGTCTCTCACACCCTTGACAAGCAGCACGCTCCGATTATACCTCAGAAACAAATCCACCGGTCGGCATAGATCGCTCAAGATGCAATTCGCCTGCAGAGGGACAGGATGAAACCCCCCCCCCCAAACACTGCCCTGTCACTTTATACAGCAGTCCTCTAATTGTAAATATGTACGCCGCTGAGACAACAACGTGCCCCGAGGGTTCCGTGTCCTTGCCCAGGTTTCACACAGGAGGGGAAGAGAAGCCCACAGCAGACAGTAGATTTAGTTCACCGTTCAGTTTCTACCATGTGCACTTAAAGCACCAAAAATAAACATACATTTCCAATTTAGTCCATTTAATATAGAGTCCCCACAAAAAAAAATACACATCTATTTAAAACAAAACAAAAACAAAGCTACAAGTCGAAGTCAAATAAATCAACCCTCTCACCAGTCCCACATAGTAGTACAAGAGATTTCTTAGGTAAAATTTCTAAAATCTATTTGATTATGAGCACATAGTAAGGCACATAATAAGAAATTAAGTGAAGACACAGTAAATATAATTTTTTTTTTCCCCCCATCATGATTTCTAGAACGATTTCAGTGGTACAAAAACCCCATGAGGTTTCAGATTTGTTTTTTCGCTTTCATAAAAAAGAACAAATTACCAAAAATAAGTAACTTCTTGTTTTTCAAAAAATCTTGACAATCCTTAAGATATATAGACCTGAATAGTTTTGTTTTATTTAAGACTGTAAACTTTAATAAAGGAAAAAAAGGAAAGGAAAAAAACAAAAAACAGAAAACCATTTACGGTAAGAAATGTTTCCTGTCTTATCACTTCAGGTAAAATGATTTCGATAGAGATACCACCCCTTGCCCTTGCTTGAATGGAAATCAAAGAGACGTAACGTTGACCGAGATGTGACCGTTACACAACCACGGGCACGCGTGAATCCGCCCAGGAATGTAAAAAAAAACAGAGCCAGGCAGCCCCAGAAGCACTTTGCTAGTAAAGGGGGGGGGGGGTTAGTGTCGTAGTCGTCCGCTAAATACATCCGCCACCGAACGAGCCAAACCGCGTTCTGGGTGGTCTTGACCGCTCTGGCCTCTGTATGCCAAGCGGTCGTACACGAACGATCTTTTTTTTTGGTTTAGTCAGATATGGATCTCTCTTTCATTAGGTGGGTCCCCAAAGTTCCGCAATGATAGAATAGAGACTAATGAGAAAACTGGGGAAAAAACTTCAGGTAAGGCTATCAGTACGACTGTACTAGAGCATTGCCTCCAGATATTTTGAAAGACAAAACATTCAACAGATACATTTGGTAAAATTATTATTATTATTTTTCTTTAAAAAAAAAAAAAGAAGTCTGATTTAACACATCAACAAACTATTTCCCGTCGATAAACGGTTTTAGGGGTACACTTTCCCCACCCCAGAGCTCCACTTGGGGAAGCCAGCTTCCCGGGAACCACGAACCGGAGTGTGGCAGCAAGGTGATGACCTGGCTTTGAATTCTCAGCATGGTCTCGGATTCAGGGCTCAGCCGCACTCTGGTGTGGTTCTACAGAGAGGAAGGCTAGCTTTCTGCCAGCATTTCATGACGGTGAGCAGGGGCTCGCTGGAAGGCTTAATCTATAAATACAAATAAAAATCAAATCTTCACCCACTTCAGGTTTTTAAAATCTATATATCCACATAAGTAACTCTGGTCTTTGCAAAGTTAACGTACAAGTTAATGCGCAAAACCTTCTCTCCTTACTGGACATTTTCCTCTTTTTATATAAAAAATAAAATAAAATAAAATAATAATAAAAAACCCCACCACTAAGATTTGTTTAGTTGGTTTTTGACAGGTACGAATGTCTGTCGTACAGAACCGAAAACCTTCCGGAGAATCCTCAGAGGTATCCATCATTCCTCACATGTTACTTCTATACAAATAAGACCCGAGAAGCCTTTGCACTGGTCATTGGAAAAGGGCCAGCGCTTACAGGCATCCCCAACAGATATCCGTTTTGTGAAACGCACTCCTACTCTTTCCTGGGACTGCGCCTTGCGCCGACTAATCCCCAAAATCTCTTTTTCCCCTGTTCCTCTTTCTGGGCAGTCTGGATCATTGTGCACGGTACCAGGTAGGGTTGAAAAACGAATGGGCAGAGAGTTGGGGAATGAACAGTGACAATGCTTTATGCCGTTCACACAAAGCAAATATTTGTCCAAGCCAAAAAGGCTCGTCTTCTCAATGGAGAATTTGCTCACGTTCATCGAAAACATCTCTGGGTAGGAGTTTTTGCTGCGTCGCGCCAGACAGAACCTCAGTATGGGTTACGGGTTCTAGCTCCGTCTCGGGTGGGGTAACATGAAGTGCTGCCCTGAAATCCCGCGAGTCCAAATAGTCCTCCATGACAGGTCCTGCAGCGCCACATGAAGCAAAATCGCATAAGGATGTCACCCGTTTCCCTCGGTGCCAATCGGTCCCAAGCTTCAGTCTCTGTCTGAAGGCTTGCAAGCAGTCGGGTCAATTTTAAACCAACTATCGAACTCAATATCCATCTTTGTACATTCCCAGTTTTATCTGTCTGAATCAAATGTTTTTTTGTTTGTTTTTAAATATATATAAGAAAGGCTATGGAGCCGAGCCTGTGTATGTGAGGAGAGACCATTAGATAGTGGACTTGGAGAAGGACACTCGGAGATGGTGGTTTTCCCCCAAGTCATGGTTGTGAAGATTAATCAGCGCCTGGATAGCCTCTTCAACAGAGCCCAGTTGGATCAAAGCCATTTTACGGTCTTTCCTGAAAGACCAAAACGGAGCGGTTACATCCAGGACAAGCACATCAGGGAAAATAGTTTCATCGTATTGAAAACACCAAAGTTTTCGACCATATCATGTATTCAAGACACAAGGTGCACATACAGTTCCGTGAAGTCGAGTATTTTGTGCATGTATTCCGCGTACATACTGACCCCTAAATTTAAACTAAAAAAATAAATAAAAACGCCTATATCGATTGTGGCCTATCACATGATCATATAGAACAGAACTTACTGGAAAAATTTGAAGGCCTTCACTGAGTACCCAGTGCCAGCAAAGAGGTCTTTCAGGATGTCATCTGTGACTGAGGGTCTGCGAAAAGAGAAGCAAAGACCGGACACTTATTTTAATTGTGGAGACAGTAGCCAATTCATTTTAGATAATACCCAGGTAATTCAATTTCAACAATATCTAGATAATAAACACACCTCAATAAACATATTGAATAAACAAGGGTGTACGAGCCGGTTTAAATCTGGCTCATGATGTCTGCAGACCGTGAGCAGGAACCCTGAGCTGCAGCCCATAATCTGTGTGGGGTGGGCCCTAGTTGATGTTGGACATTCTCGAACAGCGCCATCTGTTGGCTTCCAGGCACCTCCAGGTTAGCAATGCTGCCCGAGGAACAAGCCAATCCCACATTCCACGCTGAGCCACCTTTAAAAACCTATGTGGTCTGCAGTGAACTGTGACGTGGGATATCACCCTCTGTTGTTAAACGTAAAACTGCCGGAAATCAGCTGGGTTGGAAAAAAAACCACCGGCCTTTGTTCATCGCTCTGCACGGTTGCTGAGATTTGAGCTGGTAAACAAAGGCGAAATCCATGTATGCGTCCATTTCAAATTGGTGCTAAAACGGGCGATTCCGGAAAAGTCAGTCGAGCTGCACAGTTGGAGTGATACCGTTTACCAGGCTGCAATAGATCTCTGTGCCAGAAACACCTTACTGGTGGGCAAGGCTAGGTGCCGTGGAGACTGGCTTAGGTAGTCAAATCGCAGACACAAGATAGCTAGCTACCTGCAGGCAAGCAAGGTCTAATAGAAGAACAAGGAGTGGAGAAGTTGGTGTCAAACTAATGTATCCTTAAGTGATTATTAAACTCAACACAACCTAGAGTTTGATTGGACAGCACTACGTCTTGTGCTGTCCAATCTTGTAGCAGTACAGGAAGACTCACGGGATGTTGGAGAGGTGCAGAGTGGCGGAGGGAGGGAAAATGTTTTGGAAGTTTTTGGAACCAGGCTTCTTGAAGCGATGCAGGGGGCTGCTGCTGAAATCCTTGGTCAGTCCCTGGTCCTCTTGACCCTCACGGGGCAGCTGCACGGTCTGGTGCTTAGAGATGGTCACCCGGATGACTTTACCGTGAAGCCTCTGCCCATTCAGATGACTCATCGCTGATGGGGAATCAGATAAACGGTTAGCCAAGCCTGGGCTCCAGAAAATCTGACCCGCTTCGCATTTCGGCCCAGTGCTTTCCGGTGATATTGAACGGACTAAACCCGAACTCCAGAGAAGAACCTTGAAGTGCTGCGGAGAAAAGGCGGTCGTTACCGAGCTGTGCCTGCGTGGCATCAGCCATCTGTATTAAGGCATTTTCCTTCTTGTTGAACAGTATCTTCACCCTGTGCACATCCCCGTAGACTCCTGCAGGACGAGAGGAAATGCTGGTTCAGAAAGCAATGCAAACCTGTTTACAAGGCTTGCGGCAACAGCTGCGGACGGAGGTTTAACATTAGGATTATTAAGGTGGGATTTCTGCCACGTCAACAAATGGGTCTGGACAAGCACAGCAAATAAAAGTTAGCACAGTGAGTCACACAGATGGAATAACAGCGTCGGATTTTTAATAGCACTTGATTACGTAGTTCTTAATTTATTCATTTTCTTTTCTTTCTTTTTTCCACAGAACAAATCACATCTGCATGTTTTCCATCTTAAGAAAATCGAATCAAGTTTACACAAAACGTTATCAGGGGCGCGCGTTTCCAAAACAACCTTACCAAACAAGATGAAAAGCCCATGTGGTGATACGCTCTGCAGGAAGAAAAACTTTTATTAGGATCTGCCAAGACAAAGCAATCCTGCAAGACCTAAGATCAGCTCAACGTTAAACGGAGGAATCGGAAAAAGAAAGCCTATTAACATTATATCAAAACTAATATATAAATGCACCAGGCAATCTGACCACCAGTTAATACTCATAAAGACACTGAAACAAGGAACTGCAAAATATTCACACACAATGCCCCTCGTTAAGTTAGTGATTTTCTCTGCAATCAGTAAAAAAAAAAAAAACATAAAACATTTTTTTATATATATACACACACACACACACACACACACAAACACACACGTATATATATACATATATACATATATAACACATATATATACATACCACACACAGGTTTAACTTACTTCTGGCAAACATTTTCAGCTTCTTTAGATTTAATTTAACTTAATGCCTGGTTTAAGTTATAGGAATTCTGATACCCAGTCAAAAACATGGGTGCTGCCCTCACTTAAACAGCTCTTCACCAAGAGGACCACACCTTTTAAGTGGTCACATCGGCATGGTGCCAAGCAAGCCACACGTTTGACTCTACCGTTATTTAAACCCCAACCAGGCTTCCAGCATCAAAGCCCGGATGTTACAAAACATCCCCCAAGTGAAACCGATTCAATGTACCGATTTTAAAAAATGTTTTAGTCAGCTGATGAGCATGAGAGTGTAACGCTTTTCTAAATTTTTGCCCCTTTTCTAAATCGACCGCAAAGCCTGCTTCCAGTGTGATTAAACTGCAGCTTGTCACATTTGTACAGCTTATTTTTCACATTTTGGCTTCAGAAATGTCTCCATCAAGTTCATATCAAATGGGAAGGAATACCGGATATAATGTATATTGACTGAGCAGGAAGAAA
>JAOVYW010010230.1:25406-39713 GCA_025775045.1 Hiodon tergisus
CAGAAATGTCTCCATCAAGTTCATATCAAATGGGAAGGAATACCGGATATAATGTATATTGACTGAGCAGGAAGAAAGCTTTGAGCCGTCAGACCACTCAAAAGGCTATTCTCACAGCCTATGATGGTGAAGTTTTCTAGCTTTTTCTTCCAGGCCAGGTAGCAACCATGCTATTCCTAATAACAGACGCTACCAACCATTAGCTCCTTTTCCCCTTTCTTTGATGGTACCAACGGTAATAATATTACATACCCAATATTTTTATATACCTAGAAAAACAAAGATATACGTGTCTGTGTAATATTGTAACACACACAAACACACAGCAGAGCAGAGCAGCCGTGATCTGCGATCTCTCCCCGCGCGGCGCAGAGCAGAACTCACGTCAGGGTTGAGGTTGGAGACGAGGAGGACGGCGTGCACGGCGGTGGGTATCATTCCATGCATGGCCATCCGTCCTGAGACTGCGGATGACGGAATGGCCAGGGGACCGAGGGCACCAGGCATCGCCTGCATGGATAAGCCTAGAGAAAGGGAGAGGGAGGGGAAAAAAACAGGATTTGACCAGAGAGCGGTTGACAAAGAGAGAGACATACCAACGGGGCTATTTCAGAATGCAAACGATAAAGTTCTGTTTTCAGGTTGTGGTAAAATTAAACCCTAACATGACTTGTTGGTACCTGATGGTTCTGAACCAGTTCTACCAGTTCTCAACTAATAACACATCCTTTGTATGTAATTGTTTTTTAAAGCATTCACAGAACTCTACTTTATCCTACTTCAATACTAAAACGGTTCATTTATTCACGTTTGCATCCCGCCACTGTCCACTTCGTCAGTTTCACTACCTTTACACACCGAGTAGCTGGATCAAGAGCTCGTTAGCACACTTGTATATTGGGGTGAGCTGATTTTAAACGCCCCGCAGATCACTGCATGGACTTCTGCGTAACCATCTAAAGAACATCAGCGCCAGACCAATACAAGACCATGGCACCACAGTTGTGGAGACAGACTGGAGAGAGGAGATAGCAGAAGGAATAAATAGCCAGCGGAGTCCGTGATACCTGCAGCCTGGGGAAAGCCCATGGTGGGGGCAAAACCGGCTGCGCCTGCGTAGGGTGAGGGGATGATACCCGGGGCCCCTGTGGGGGGGAAAAAAAAACCCCCACCAGAGTGAATGACAGGATCCTCACACAGAGACAACACTAGGCCACGTCTTAACAAAGTCAAGTGGGGAAAGGACCTGCGTCACTCGTTTCCTCGTCGCTAAACGAATTGCAAGTCAGTGAAATTCCAAGGAGCCGCGGCTGCGTGTTTCGCGGCCGTTCCGCAGGACGTCGTGTCCCCACGCGCCTTCCCTCAAATATGAGGGTTCGAGCGTCGAGAGAGACTCGCCAACGTTTCCGGGAACGTTGGCGGCGATCGCCCTGTACGGGAGGTAGCCGTCTTAAACTGGGGGGGAGTTGAAATGCGGATTGGACCAATTTCCCCAGTTTTTATTACAGTCCACACACTCCTGAAACCTTTCCCTCTGGAGTGACAGTAACGCAGGAAAGAGGTCATGCAGGGCCCTAGCAAATAAGCAACAGAGGCTATTCAATACCACATTCATATAGTAACAAGAGAGACTTACCAATAAGCCAACTGCCAGTTAACTCTCCCCTTCTAAGCACATCAGCCAGGGGGAAATGATTGCTACTGTAGGCTTCATGACATGAGCCTAGATATTGAGTTAATACATACGAAATATATATTATACATGTCATTTATTTAAGAAATACATGTATGCATATTATGAACACATACACATTGTACAAACTCCTCATTTTGCCGGAACTGTATTCCTGGAACTTTCTTTTCCGTGTGCCGTGTTACGCGACAAACCACCCTGCTCGGACTTCCAAAGTCTATTTAAGTGGCGCGCCTTGAAGAAACTACAGAAGGCCGAGACACTTGTGTCAGCTAATATTTTTTCACACTGAGGGAATGTCCTTACTTAGGTAGGGTGCGGAGAGCTTACTCCTGCTAAAGATGCGCACACCTGCCAGAACTACAACTCGTCATCGAGCAGAGAATGCAACCGTCTTAACGGCTGCACTGTGTGAAGAAATTCGGAAATTTTCCTCTGTGACTCTTTGGGTCTTGTTTGGAATATCAATGTACCATTACGCTAGAGACATTGGTTTCCAAAAGGGACCGTTGCTCACAGATTTGCTTCCATGCTCCTTGTGTTGAATTTCACTCAGTCACAACCTTTAGTTCCAACAGATCGTAAATGAGGTAGCGGGTTGGGGGAAAGCCAGCAATGTTCGTGAATCATACAGGCAATGTAAAATAATTATACTGCAGCCCGATTAGCTACTAATAATTTCCCACTTCTGCCTCAAAGTAACGATTGAGCCTTCTCGTATAAGCCGAGACAAATCTCATGACGGGGTAGATTTGTGATCTCCGGTAATTAAAGGAAAGCAGCACAACACAAGGTGAAGAAAAATGTCCGGTGTATTACTGTGTCCCTTGTGTTGGTATTAAACAATGGACAGACGTGGCTAACAGCCTAACGCCGGCAGTGGGCACACAAAAATCTCGAGGCCTCATTCACGCCACGCCACACAGCTTATCAGCTTCTGCAAACACTACCCCTGACCAGACAGCACTTCTGATTTACAGGGCCCGGGGGGGGGGGGGGGGTCACATGATGAAAGGGCTTTGGCTCCACAGAGACTGCCGTTCAGCACACTAACCATCTCTGGGTGAGATAAAAGCCATTATTACGCTTATGGTCATGAGTGTGCAAGAGACAGATTACGATGATGACATAAATCACACAATGCTTATCAGTCAGGAAGAGAAACACACACACACACTTCTGCCATTAATACATGCAGTAAACGGAGTTTACGGAGAAGAATGTAGCTTTAGGAACAATTAGCATAGCATATCATTATTCATTCCAGATCATCAAGGCATTACCATTTTCTATATGCAATAAAACAGATTTTAAGAACCCGTTCTGTGCAGAATTGGCTGAAGAATCTAAAGCTATCCCTAGTGTGCTTAAATATGAATGAGGAGAATCCAGCTTCCCCGACAAAGAGACGCGAGACAGCACAGCACAGCACATCCAGATTGGTCAGATGCCTTACCAAAGGTAGCGGTCATGGTAGGGTCCAGGGTGGGTTGACCGTCGCCAGAGGGAAGATCCAGGCGTGTAAAGTCCCTGCTTTTGTCGTTGTTGTATTTAACATTCAGACTGGTCAGCTTGGAGAACTCAACACGGAGCGTGCAGCAAGCGTTGTAGATGTTCTGACCGTCCAAAGTCTGGGAAACGAGGACAAACCCACCACAAGCACGACCGTTAGCGGTCCATACGGCTGCTGGAGACCCATTTCACCTTCGGCATATTAAACCTTCAAAAACAACGTCCAGAACGCCAAAGAAAAAGACCTCAATATTCTGCAAGACGTTTTCGAACAAGCGGTGGACCTGAATATGTTAACTTGCCTCATTAAAAGAAAGACTAAATTTAAGACTTTCATTCCAATAATTTAGGACATATTTATAATGAGAGCAATTTGGGTCAACTGATTTAATCTACTACATAATTTTAATTAATTGGGACGATTAAGGAAAACTCAGCTTTCCATTTTTTTATACAAAACGTTCACCAATTTATAGCTAGAAAAATTAATGATGACAAATCTGATGTTCTTGGTCTGACAAACATGGTTTAGCCCTGAAAGATGAAATGAGGCGATTTATCTCTCTAAAAACTACTGTCAAATCGACTTCTATAACAAAATCATTAAATATTGATAGGATAATGCTGAGCCAAGTTAACCACCAGGCACAACGCACTGTGATGCAAAAACAAACCTGAACGGGCTTCATTTCCAATTCCTTCTCTTTCCCCACCCACCGACACATGTCTACACAGACAAGGCTGCTAATGCTACCTGGCTACAGGAGTACCCAAGGACTGAAACGAGAGGACTGACCCCACTGAACCTGCTTCTCCTTGGGGTTTCAACCTCAAAATGAGTCCCCCCCCTCCCTTTCCATCTCAGTTTTTCCTCACCTTCCTAAAAAAAGGGGACTGAACTTATTTAAAGACTTCAGCCAGAGCCTACAAACCATGTTTTCATGTAAAATATAATAATAATAATAATTCCACAATAATAACTCTTAACTATTTAGCGCAATGCTGCAATTGTGACAAGAACACTGCACCTTGTTGTCCCCCGACACGCTGCTGATAAAATGTTAAAACCGTTAAAACCGGGGGCAGGACCGGAACGGAGACATGCGGCTCTTTAAAACGTCTGCTCAGTGAATTGTCATGTGATGACAAACGTTAGCCAGACACTTCAACCCCATTTAAACACACAAAGAGCAATTCATGCCGTTTCCTTCTATTTTCACTACTACAAAAAAAAAAACAAAAAAAAACCTTTTAATGGGCGAGCTATTACGATACGCATATGCGTAGCGTGTACAGTTTAACTTCCACCCGCCCCTTTAAATCAGGATCACCCTTACGGAGCTTCAGAAAACAGAAAGAGCACTTAGAAAAAAGATTTTTTGCTTTTTTTTAAACAGAACTGTCACTTTTTCTCCTTGCACTCATTTCAGGGATTTAGGAGGCCGCTCTCTACAATAGCACCCCTGCGTTCCTACAGTACTGACAAAAATATTTTCATTGTCCAAGGTAGCAATGCAAGATGGCAGGTGCACAATGGATGACTGGAAGAGTAATCATTTGCCTTTTTTTTCTGTCCAAATGGTTCTCATTACACATCCTCTGCGGTAACAAATTAATCCCCAGGGCTAGGGATGTGTTCAGCATGGCAAGGCCTGATTACCATAGGGAGAAAGCTGGTGGATCTCTGCCTGGTTAAGCAAGCAGAGATTCCAGCAGAGCCTTGTGGAGGAAGGAGGAGTTCTGGGATTAGCAGAGATTGGGGGGGGGCGGCTTTGGCAGGAAAAAACACAGGGTTAGTTGGAAGGAAAATCTGAGTGGAAAGTAACAGATTTATCTAAATTAGGAGACAAAATTCATCCAAGGATACTCCCATTTTCCCTGGGACCTACCACAGAAAATGTGTTTATTATCCCTAAAAAACTAAATCACAAATGCTGAGAATTGGAATGAGTTTCAAAAGGGAGCAAATTAACAAAAAATGGCAGAAGGGCGAATTAATGAAATTTTTTTTTTTTTTTTACTTTCTTGAACACTTAGAACATTTAGTTCAGCTTGGTAAATGTGATCCAAGGCAACCAAACACAACACAACAAGCAGGTGAAGGAAGCACTCAAGACAGTTAAGACTGGCGATGAATCCATACTGACCACTTTGGCGTGGTGTGCATTCATTGTATCAGCATATTGTAACAAGGCCTGGAATTGGTTGTTCTTGGTGAATGTAATGATCTTCAGGACTGTTCCAAACTTGGAGAATATCTGTGGAAAAACAAAGGGCAAGTCTCTGAACACTCATTCAAGGTCCAGAGAGGACCAGCCACGGACCCAGTTTATTAAGGTTGGGCTTTTTGGAGAATAGACGAAATATCCATTCATTGTGCTCAACCGTGTGTTCATGGGTCAGAATTTACACTTCATCCTGGAGTTTTTACTTCTGCCCGGGTCATGCAGAGAACAGCTAATGCACTTTCAATACTTTCCTGTCCACTAAACTTCATTCTATCCTATATAATATTACGATGATAATTTGAAATATTTATAAGAAATAAAATACTTAAATATTTTAGAAATAAAATAAAATATTTATAATGTTCTTTTAATAGCTCAAATTTACCCCAGCAGCCCAAATCTGTGTCAGTAATTTTTCTACTACTTTTTCCCCCAATTCAATAAAAAGGTTTAGCACATGCACAGTATAAAACTTCTCCTCACCATAACCTTTTTTATGGGCTTGCTCTGTATAAATTCAGTACTTCTTGGTCGACGGCTAACAACGAATGCTGATTATTCTATTAAAAATGGCTGACCTGATGCAGTACTTCCAGAGAGACGGGGTAGAAAAGGTTCTCCACAATGATACGCAGCACAGGACTTTGACCCGGCAATAAGCTTCCGTCGCTGGCTGACGCAGAACTGGACATAGTCATGTTTCCAGAATGGACCGTGTTGACCACTTGTAGTGCCGCGTGAGCTCTCTGTGAGGCACATCGTTACAACGTGTTAATCTTCAGGAGCAACAGTATCACAATTTAAAATGCTCAACGGTTTAATAAACTTAATTCTTTAGTAAACAGATATTTTACCATAGAAGTCTTTCTTGGGCAGACTATTAAAGTTTGAATTGCTATTGGGGAGGAAAAAAAATGGAGGAAGTTGTGAGGTAACCATGGGGACAGACCTCTCTGGAAGTGTGAATTACAGTGCCTTGTAAAAGGACTAACTCCCCTTCAGACGATGCCCCTCAGTTGAAATATAAGTGATTTGTTAGTCGACAAAGGCATGAATTCTGCAATTTAAAAAGGTGTTTTCCGTGACAGTGATCTTGATCCGAAAATTTGTTTTTGTTTTGTGTAATGAAAATGAATAATTAAAGGGCATAAACTGAGACAAAGACGCATTAAACTTTTACACAATTTCCGTGTCTCAAACAAACATGCAACGCTTTACTGTTGCCAATTTGAATGACAAGCTGATATACTGCTAGCCCAGATTCCTTGCCCTGTTCCGTGCCAAAAGCAAAAAAAAAAAAAAAGTAAATTAAATAAAAGGTTACCGATTTGCAAGATGTTAATTTATCATACCTCAACATTACATTTCCAAAAATATTTTTAAAAAACTATTATATGCACCAGTTAATTTACCATCCATGTGCAAAACACCATCTCCTTTTCATTTTCGTTCATTGTCTCCTGCTGTGTCATTAAACGCATTAGATACTTGTTCTGTTCAATAATGATACTTAACTTATCCAGTCGTTAAATTGTGCGATTTCTGAAACATTAGAATAGCTATATAATTACGGCAGGTTTTTATCTAGCAGACTGTTGGCCAAACAGCGGATCACACCTCCACGTCAGGTGGTGGCAGTATCCTGCGGATACTCATCAGAAGGAACAGGGATGGGACCGAAACAGGATGGCGCAAAATCTAATCCTCGAGGAGAGCGTCGGTCCGTAAGCGATCCAACGGACAGCTCTTGAGAAAATTTGCCAAATGCAACCATTTCTACAAACCGGTGGGCAAAGTCGGTAGAGACTTTTGCTGGTAGACCATAATTGCTGCCAAACACCTTTGTATTGACTCTGGACATGAACACTTGTGCAATAAACACATTTGCAATTTTGATTTTGCCGACATCTATTTAAAGCGCTCAAGTTCTGAATACAAAATACTCACTTTCTGCGTACACACCATTTGTAATTTCGACAAAACGGGTCATCCCTGGAAGAGGGTGAACCCTTTAGCAAGGTTAACGATAAAAATAGCTTACAAAGAGCGAGGCAACGTCTACATCACCGTCTTCCACTAAAAGCCTCATAAACTGTAGAATAAAGGCATCCCCCTCCAGGAGTGCGTGGTACACTCACCCCCTGGTTGGGCAGGTTGTCCGTCTTAAGCTCCCGATGGTTGGAGTACTGAATGAATACGGGCTGGTTGCGGAGGTGGGGGGTTGCAGTTGTATAGTAGTTGACCATTGTGATCGCTGCTTCTTCTGAAGCCATTTCTATAAAAGCCTTAGGGGTGGGGTAACAAGAGGAATGATCTTGAACAGATAACAGCATCTTTTTGTCATTGTCTCTCTCCAGAAAACGACTGAACCCGAACATTCAAAACTAAAAGGTTTATTTCCCGATGTCTTTTTTTTCTCTCTCTCGAAAAACAGGGGTCTCGGGCGTCACCTACCTGGTTTTTCCCTTTGAGCATCAACAGGTTGGTGACCTTGCCGAAGGGAACCCCTAGCGAAACGACCTCTGCCTCAGAGACCTCGATGGGAATCTTTCGAACATGGAGGACGCGGGAGGGGCCACAGGGGGAACGGTCTCCTTTAAATTTCTTGCTGTCGTTGCCATTAGCTGTGGAGTAAAAGAGAAGCCTTAATGCAAAGCATTCCTCGGCTCGACAGCCACCACCCGAGCACCGCGGCAGCTAGGGAGGCGTAGCAGGACCATGCTTCGTAAACAGCAGCTTAATTATTCATTTAAAAACATTACCGCTGCTTCATCGCAGAAAGCACAACTCCGCAGGGGAAGTTAAAACGGAGACCAAACACTGTTTGTTAGGGACAACCCTCTTATTTCAGTAGGTCCCGTCACAAAACAAGCCAGAATAGCCGTTTTATTGAATTCGGTTCAAGAAATCTGCAGTCCCACAATCTTCACAGCCAATTATATTTGAAACAAATCCCAAAACTTCTCACCAACTCCCCAGCCACCCCTATTTTGTTGCACAGCACTACCCCACCAGTAAATACGAAGTTCAAAACAAAAGTACCTGGAAAGTTCGGCACCTTAAAAAATACTGTGCAAAAGTACTACAGCCTAGAGTGTGTGCGCGCGCAAGTCTGTCGTGTGATTTTACGGCGTTTAAACCCGTTCTCAGAGCCAGGCTGGTCCCCACACAAACACACCGAGAGAACAGAGACAAGGAGGGGAGAACACAAATGCACAGAAGAGACTGCGGCAGTCAGCAGGACCTCAGAGAACCACAGACACGACTCTCCAGGCCAGGCACGGCAAACCTTCAAGAGTGCTGAATTCACAGTTGGCATTCTCATTGAGACCTCTGAAGCAAACTTGATTAGAAATGTCACAGAGATAAAGGATTCGTAAGATTGAGCCGGGTAATGACAAAAATAATTAGTAGTAGAAAACTACATTTGCTACAAATAAAACCACAACATTCTTACAGGCCTTCTAACATTGATTTAGAAAAAGAACAACGAGAAGATTAAACTGCATGGCAAGGTTCGGAACCATTTCAATTTCAAGTGTAATTGATGAGCAACCAACTGCAGGAATCTGAACAAGAACTGCAAAACTGACAATGATATTAGCGATATCAGTTTTTACAATAGTATACCCACGGTTCTCCGCCCTTTGGTTTGGCACGACACCAGGGGCTGAACAGAGTCTTGAGACTACAGAAAGCTGGGTCCCACGCCGCGCACACGGAAGTCACGGGGCCTGGAGGTTCTTATTAGGAGTTCGGCACTTAGCCGTTTCACTGGCTTGTGCTGCTGCAATTTACCTCGATTAAAACTCACTTCGCAAATACGCCGCGGAAAAGGAATGAAAGGGAGAGCCAGGATGAGAGGAGATGAAACAAACGACGTCGTCTTTTGACTACACCATCCCACAGGGCTTTGAGCTGACCCCGTCACAGCAGGACCGATTTATAGCCAACAGAAATGGTTCATTTCTGAAACCCCGTTTGGATACCCACAGACAAATTCTGCAGCCGCTAGGTAATCACACACACTGGTCTATGTGCACTCAAAACCACAGAAAGTTAGTTTCAATTTTGAGGTTTGAAAAGGCATCAAAGATGGCATATTCATTACCCATGACAAGTCAGAGAGACCAGACATGAGTAGTGACTTATTATTGGTCCTTTGACTATAAGGGTGTATTAAGTTCAAAGAGCGCTGCTGTTGTAAACTTAAGGAAAGTACTTAACGTGAAATTCGAAGACTCTTGGCTTTGCCGAAAAAAAACAACAAAAACAAAAATTTGTTGACTTTTTTTTTTTGGTTGACATTGGTCAATTAAACCTTTGAAGAGACTAACCTCCTGCCCTCTAACCCCTACTGAAACCAACAGCAGTAAAGAGCACAGGAGCAAATCTGCGTTTTAACCTGGATGACATGAATGGAGTTCACGCAAACAAGTTTTCTGCAAATGTCTTAAAGCCATAACGGCGTTATGTATTAAGGTACAGTAATAAGTGAATTTAAATATGCAGGAAGCTGGCTAAAATGCAGTATTGTTAATTGAAGATATACATCTCGGACATGATAGACCCAGGAACCCCCCCCCCCCAGAATGAAATTCCCCTTTAATAATAACCAATAAGTAGACAAACTTATACCTCCTACGACAAGCAGTACCAAACTAGTGAACATCACAGGCAAGTAAACGATCACGCTACAAACGCTAATACTACGTAAAAATTAATTGAAGGTTCTAATTAGTCCTTACATATCATTGCACTGCAATCTTCACCCAGTACACTTGTGTCACCTATTTTATCGGGAGGGGAAATTTGCACAGAGATTAAAACACGATTTGAACAGAATTATTATTATTATTTTTACATAATACTAGGAGTCACTGCAGTAAACCGAGATTTCCGAGGGATTTACGGTACCTGCAGATGGAGTAGAATTGCTCATGGTAGAAGGGACGCAAGTGAAACCAGAAGAAAGAAGCTCCTCAGATCCCCGCTGCAAGAGAAAAACATGGGGTGGGGGTTTGTGGGAAATCCATTGTAATCCTTTTCCGCACCTTAAAATACGTCCATTTTATTTTCAGGCTTATCATTTTCAGGGCTCCTTTTCTGGTTACAGTGCGTTTAGAGGCTACTGACTGACCGAGCATACGTTTGAAGTCCAAAATTCAGGTCAGTGAAGTCACAAATCTTGTAGCGGTTTAAAATCCTTTCAAGAATGATCATTTCAGTTACAGCACAAGAATTTCACTTCTGATGTGCAAGGTGCCAATATTAAACCGATAATGTTTGCAGCTTAAAAATCTTTGGCATTTTAACACCAATTGTGTTCTCTTCCATTTAACTTCACTGTAATGGCTATTTAAAACGGCACTAAATGTGGATGACACTTACAATAGCACTGATTAATGCAGCAGAATTCTTTTAAATCAGCAAGGTGAATTTTAAGAAGATGCTCTGTCAATTAACTATTTTGATATGAAACTTTGAAAAGTAAATTTTTTTTCCCCCTTACAGAAAGCTGATAATATAATTAAGATAATAATAATTATGCGTATTATTATAGGGAACGTAGCACGCACACACACTGGATGCTATTTCCCTGGCCATAAACCAACACCATCAAAAGGACATTTGCAACCAATAGGTCAAATGAGTTGCCTCTGGAGGGAGACGGTCATCTAGAGACAAGATTGCTTCGTTTACAGGAACGTGGCAAACGGTGACGGTCAGGCATTTCACAGCTGCACAGAAGTTAGACTTATAAATGCCGCTGGACTCCACAATCGCACGGAGTCCGTCTGGTGAAATCAGATAATTTTGAGTCTAAAACTCCGCCCTGGATGCAAGCACAGGGTGTGAAATCGGAACCCGGGAGGCAGTCTGGCTGCATACCCTTTCATCAGAGTACCCTCTAGTGTTTCTGGAAAAGTTCGGGAAATCCGTGTATGCTCGGACACCTGCCCGACATACGGAATAGAGCAATGCACAATGGACTACTCAACAGCGTTTAGGTCTTTGTTGAGTGTTCAAAAGAAGAATTGTTTATGGATTCATTACATTCAAATTAGCGCCTGGTGTTTTTAGTCAAATTTGGCTCTACTGAATAAAAAATAAATAAAGTCAAAGGTAATGTAAGGCATTATCAAAATTATCCCTCCCTCACTACACTTAAATGTTTCTACAGATAAAAGGAATTAGTATCCCTAAGTTTTTGAGATGACATTTTCACTGTTTAATGTAGGCTATGTGGGAGTGTTCTATTATTGAATTAAAACCAACCACAAATCCATCATCGTGTATTAATGCTATTAGCAATTTCAGGAATATCTAGCAAAACCCTTGCTTTTAAATGGTGCTTAGGCATTAGGCAAGCAGAGATCAAAGTAACTTCAAGAAATGCATGTAGAAAACTACGAACATGGAAAAACTACAATCACAATGTCTGCCTTTTGACCTTTGACCTTGGTCTGACCTGGAATGGCAGTATAATGAAATGGATTGGAGATCGCACACTGCAGTCACTGCTCTGCTCTTGCATTAATTAAATGTTTCTCTCCTTAAGCCAAGGGCCAGCTACACAGGTGATCCTACCACATATAAATTCACCTCATCCACGCCAAAGAACAGGACAGTGTCATTATCTCCTACGGACCTCATTACATCAAATGTCCTTAATTAGCAAGGCGTGATTGCAACTGAAGTAATTCACTTAATCAGACTTATCAGTTTTTTTTCCTCTCCCTTCAGACTAAAATCTGCCAACAGCCAGACAAGTTGGACCACCACAGTCAGTGACGAGATCTCCCCGTTTGAAAGCAGAGGGCTGGCAGGTCAGTTTTCGTCGTCCGCTAGCACAAATTTTAAAATAAATTTTTAATTTAAAGATTTAGTCGTTACCATGTCAAACGAGTATCAGCATACAGCCAGCTACAGGCACTGGCTGCGATGGCTGGGGGCAGGGACCCGTGATGACTGTTCCAAAATCCCAAACCGGTAACAAAAGAGGCTCAACCACGAACACCACATTCCTGCTGTTGACGTTTAACTGTAGTTCTCTCTATCCTGATGACAACACAGGTTGTTTTGTTTTCTTGAGCACCAGCTGTTGCCCTTGGACTCGAGTGGCCTCCTACAAAGCAGTATTAGTGTCCTTCATCCTTTTCATAATGGACGCTACAGTAGAAACATTAGCATTTGCCTGTAGAGAGCTCATAGACTTTAGCATGATGCTAATTTCTTTGACACAACACGTGGAAACGGGTAACCATCCAAAAAGCTTTGTTTCCAGAGAATAAAACCTCAGTGACATTCCAGAGGGTTAAAAAAAACTAAACAGTGGTTGTTGTGTCAAGGGTTTGACCAAATTTGGAGGACATTGGATTTATCTATTATTTACATTCAATGCAAAACACGCATCAATAATTTATCACGTATTGAAATGCACACTACTATTGGGTTTTCAATGCAGATCACAAAAAACAAAACAATTACACGGTTTGTAAATACACAAAACGTCTTTTGTTTTGGTGATTTTGCCATTACTGAAGCACGCATGCACACACTACTTAACTAGTAGAATTTCATCAATAGTTCATTATAGCCGTTGGCACTTCTTGGGGTGAATGGACACCACAAACCATGTCTCACCCCATTTTAAATTCTTTCATTCAATGTCTCCATGTTAATTCCTAACATAATATTGATACTCACCACTAAAACCATACGTCAGGACAAGCTTATCCACTAAATATTGACCGTTATTCATTCAAAGAGCTTGTATCCATCCATCAATCAAATCAATCAATCAATCGATATGATTGCCGTTTCGACCTTGAAGTCTACATGGCCGATCTATGTGTCTCTCCACAACTCACGGGATTCCAACACAAAGCAGAACATATCACAGTTCCTTTCCTTTGACAAAGTTCATTGCCAAGGACACCGATCGAATATGAGGAGTAAAATTACTGCCAGGTATTGTGCAATAGTATTCCAATTAGACGTCACAAAATGTACTCCACAGGCCGCTTACGAAACAATTAAGTTAGTGCATCAGTTAAGTGTAATTATTGAATTTTCAACGTAAAACTTCCACACCAAGAATATACCTAACATTTCTAGTCGTCCAGCTGTACAAAGGTTCAAAAGCATCATCTTGTTCTTTTTGGTTAATTTACATTTAAAGTATCGCCAACACCCTGTTATTATACAAATGTGTTTTATGTCCTCACACGCGCATACTCATACAGTCAAATGATCAAGGACCAAAACAGTAATCCATACACACTAAAAATGCACAGTCACAGTTATATTTAAAGTTTATTTAATAATTGCTTGCAGGGCCACTAATAAAATTGAAACGCCTCTACAATAAGCTACATCTTTTATTTAAAAGCCCATCTAACCCGATACTACAGAGCAGTAGCATTTGCGCTACACAAAACAAATATAAAGCACCGAGGGAAAATGACTACTGTACCTGAAACACACGGACAGCATGTCAGTCTAGTCCACTGTGTTGGAGATGAGCGACACGGCAGAAAGGAAAGATGGGGAAGAAGGGAGTGAAAAAGAGTGAGAAAGAGTGAGAAAGAAGTGCATTCAGGCTTAGAAGACAGAGAAGGGAGACCGAGTTCCAGAGAGGCAAGTGCACAGTGAAGGGCGGGAGAAAGAGGCACGCACACACACACACACACACACACACACACACACACACGCACGCACACACGCACGCACACACGTACAACACACGCGCGCGCGCACACACACACACACTCACACGCGCGCACACACACACACAACACGCACACACACGCCCGCACACACACACACACACAACACCCACACACACGGACGCGCACACACACACACGAA
>JAOVYW010010285.1:3961-14640 GCA_025775045.1 Hiodon tergisus
GCTTGTCTTAATCCATACAGGCAGGCTTTATTACAATAAATCAATGGACACAAGCCCGAGTAAAAAAAAACAAAAAAAACACGTCTGATAGATACAAACTCTATAGTTTAGGGTTCTGTTGGGTTACAAGTGTCTACAATCTATTTACGTGCATTAAATGTAGTTAGCTTTTATAAGACATTCAATGTTGTAATGTTATCATGATAAAATAGATCATACATTTTTCAGTTGGATGTTATGATACATATTATATTAAATACATTGTAGCATTTAGCAAGACAATTTATATAGCGGTATATAATACTAGGTACCTTGTTATTTAGTTGCATGTCTTATACTTTGTATGGTATGCTATATAAACTAAGTGTTTATAGACTAGCATATTTGGAGGAATTTTTCTTGTATTTTGTGTGCTTTAGTGTATGTTTGGTCATCTCGATATTATGATGGCTACATGTATTGTAAGATGCTAAAATGCAAGTGAAAATAGTGTGTCATTCTGGAGAGTACATGTAAGGATCTGCAAGTTTAGAATTAATGGACAAGTTCCAGAAGAGGGAGAAAATATTTATTGATTATTGCACGCACATACTTTTCCATTGGGTCTGGAAGGTCTGACGAGGTTTTATGTATTTATTTTAAACGCTAGTTGACTGACTACCGAAGTAACTGGGAAAATTTATTTGTCTGGTTAAATAGATTTTTCTAGCATGCAACCCATCACTTGACTTACGAATGTCAACTATTGTTTAACTCTAACTTTAAGTTAATTGTTTAACTTTTAAGGTTAATTAAGTTCAATAACCACTGGTGTACATTCCACTTCTTGTAAGACCAAATTTCTAAAGTTTTTCAATTGATTTTACTATTTTATTCTGGGTTTGTCAATTAATACTTCTGTCTCTGACCCATGCAATAGAGAGGGTTTCATTAGAGAAACAGCTCTTGATGGCTCACTCTCTGTCTCCGTCTGCTGCGACTCACTTTGGTCTCCAGGGTTATAATTAGACCTGATGACGACCACCCGGACCTTTTGTAACCTCTTCTCCCTTGATGACGTCTTTCAATGTCATTGGGTGCCGTGACAACCTTTGCACTGTTTTGCATTACTTATTGGAAGGCCTAAAGGGCTGTCTATTCATAGAGCGTTGTTATTTGTCAAACAATTGTACATTTGGCATGGATATTGAAAAGGAGTGTGTGTTTTTTATCATAGTATTTTTGCAGGGGGTTGCATTACTGCAAATTTTAAGTGCATAAAAGACAAACTGTTGTTAAAGAAACTATGAGATAGGATTATCTCATAGATTAAAATGACTTTGAAAAGTCTGTTAAAAGTTCTCATCATTCATTTACCAGAGGTTTCAGAACCCTTATAATATATCTGTGTTGTTAGCTACAGCTGGTTCATATAACACTATAGGCCATATGTACTTTGATAACCCTGCTTTTGAAGTCTTTTTTTCGTTAGGGTCCTTTCACACCAAGTTTGAGTGTCTGATGCGAAGTTTGGAGCTACATGTGAAAATGTCAGAGCATTGCGTTTGTAAAGTTGCACTGTGAAACCAGTAGAATTATGGACCAAGTGTCGCAAATGGACTAAACAAGCAAGCTTGAGTTGATTTGAAGTTCAGTTGGAAACTTCCTGGTGAAACAAACTGAACCTAAACAGAAAAAAATAGTCAGTTTGCAAGGGAATGATTTGAATCAATTACAAGTGAACTATGTGTGAAAGGCTGCAGATTCTGCTGATACTTTTCGCTGTCTCTGTTTTTAAGTGTAGTCATGATTTTGCCTAGTACAAGGTTTCACATTTGCTTTGGTTCATGTATGCTGAGCCTCAGAAACCTGGCTTTCTGCTTCTTTCCCACGATACGTTGCACAGACTCCTGATGTGTTATTTAGATAACTATATGCATATGTTGTAATTTTATTTATTTATTATTCAATCAAATTTTTTTTCTCTTTTGTGTGGAAAGGCACAGGTGAGGATGATCTGGGAACACTGTGCTAAAATGTCAGGACAACCGACGGCACTTAATAACAGGAAACTATAATGGCTTTTAAAATCTATATCTTATGTATCATTGTGATTTTAAGTATAAAACATTGTCCTTATTTGCAAATAGTAAAATTCCAGGCTACTTAGTTAGTGGTGAAAAACCATTTATTTTTGATTCAAAACAACATCCTGTTATCACACATGGGGAGGCTGAGAAATCACTAGTCTAGTCTCCTTCAATACAAGTCGCCTTTGAGCCACCCTCCTCCTTTACACTCACAAAAAGAGGTTTGGTGCCTATTGGCCAGCCTGCAGATGACAGTAGAAACTTGTCAGCCGAGAGAACCCTGGTCGATTTCACCCACCCGGTGCGGGCAGTGCTCTGCAAATTATGCACCGCCAATGTGTTCTCTCGGTCACAATTAGTAACTGACATGAGTTGGATTGGAAACCTGTTAAAGCTCATTTCACTTACTAAATTCGCCTTTACTTCCTGAATTCGGGAGGCCTCGTAAATATAGAATTTGACCGCGGGGATGTTACTCTGCCGAGAACTCTAGGGACTGAAAAACTAGGCTTTTCCTTTGTCATAAATGGCACTTTCAGCATCAGATGCACCATACACGTTATCAAGAGACTAGTTTCCCATAAACGAAGTTCTCGCTCACCATCATTTGATTTTGCTGTCAGCTTGTTGATTTTCTTCTGGTCACCAACTTAGCAATACAATTTGAAGGATAAACTAATTAATATTATGTCTTTTTTCATATATGTTTTGGACCAATCTGCCAATTACTTGAATTTTCTCAGATTTATTATTATTTAAATAATATAATAATAAATTAATAAAAATATTTTGCATGTTCCTTCCTTCCAGCACTGTGTGTTTGTTTGAGCTAAGGCGGATCCATGGAGAAGCAAGCTTTAACCTAATTTGCTGTTTGATTTGATTCACATTGTACTTCCCCCCCCTCCCCAAAAAGAACAAAATAGCTTCTGCTTCTGTTCTAAGGTATTTGACCTGATGAAATATTTATCTTAAAAATCCAATGAAAATAACTGTTTGGGCACAAAATTGCTATTGGGGCTGGTTGAATGAGCCATTGCCATGTTCTGTTTGAGGAATGTGTGTGAGTATTTTTAATGTTTTTTTAATGTTTGTGGCTTTCCCCATTTGTTTTCCATGTTATTTAGCTGTTTTCACTATTACGCTTTTAATATTGCCAAATTTTCTGTAATTATGTGCTTTTAAATAAAGCTCATTGTGAGTTCCTTCCTACAGTGTAAGATGTTCTTTGTTGTAAATTGCAGTTTATTTGTGTGTCTGGTGTGCTAGAGATGTTTATGTTGGTCAATGTCAGAGGGAGTATAGCGGACAGTTTTTGCTCCACAGTATCGGTTCAGGAGGAATTTTTGTAAGGATAAGGCATGTTTCCGAATCTCTATTTAGCTTCCCTCATCCATCTCTGAATATATAGCTGCTCGTTAATGAAGCAATGATAGATATTTTTAGATCTGGATAATCTGTTGCTGATGTTTCTGCGCGATGCTGTTTAGAATGGCATGCCAGGAGACTAAGGGTATTTATGGGGCCTCCTTCCTTCTGTCTTCTTTCTAGACTGCAGCATCTGTTTTTGTTCCTCTTCTCGTAAGGGAACTTGTTGGTTTTAATATAAGGAGGACCTCCCGCATCCAAACAAGTGATCGTCTGGATACAATGTTGTTCAGACGTTCCACATTCATGGACACAGTCGGTCTACGCTTAATTAATGCCCAATGTCCCGTGGGATTTATCTGCCTCGGCTAGCTCCCAATAAAGCCCACTCCGTCTGAAAAGTCTGAGGAGAACCCTTGGAGAACGAGAGGGGGAGCTTCTCGGGGCGAGTTGAGCGGATTTGTGCTAGAGGATGGGGCCGGTCACACTGAAGGCGTTTTTATAAACGCAGCGCTTATTAACCCATTGTTTCCTATGGTACGGAGCGGCTAAGGTGTGCGCCACTCTTGAGCCTCGCATAAGAGTTTAAATATTATCAACTTTTCAGAAAAGGCGCGGAGAAAAGGTGCTCGTCAATGTCACACTTGGCCCAGGCAGTCAATCAAATCAAGAAAGAGGGCTTAAATACTTTAGGAGTACATGTAAATGAATTTATGTTAATGTATTATTTTAACATCATATGCTTACCCAAAGTCTCCGCTTTTTATGGGTCCCCCCCCCCCCATCCAGTAGCACAGCAACTGCAACAGCTTGACGTCTGCTCGAATCCGTTGTTTTAACAATTTTTTTCGTTAGTCAAAGCTCGTGGTTATTTGTCGAAGTGCATTGCCAAGGTGTTTTTGAGGCAGACGCTTTTCTAAAAATGCCTTCAGTGTGATCGGCCCCTAAGACCCCACATTCTTTCTGCAGCTCTCCTGGAGGTTTCTCTACTGAGAATTTTTCTAGCGATCCAGACCAGTTTGAAGATAAGATACAAATTCGTTTAAATTTTTATTAGAATTGCAACGTTCAAAAAAAACAATACAAGACAAAAAACAGAGCTCATGTTTTAGGAAGCTGTGGTCGTATTTAATTTATTATGTGGATTGTAAGATGGCCTTATCCTGACTGCTTATATTCATCATGTTACCTGTCTTACAAGTTGCAACCTGTTAGTTTCCAGGCATGTTATGTACATTACATTATGTCAGTTTGATGCCTCAAATCATCACCGTCTAATCCCTCACTCGACTGAGTGGTGAAATGCAGCCCATGTTAGTTTACTATGTGTTACTATCTCATTGACCTGTGGCTTACCTCATTGGGTGTTGACTCATAGGAATCTTGATGTTCCTCAGGGATGGAAATCATTCTTTTCTTTTTTTTTTTGTATAGCATAGCTGTCAGTCTACTTTGCATAGCAAAACCGCTTAAATCTTTTTTTGTGACGCAAGTATGCATATTATTTGCAAGTTTTTGTATAGTTAATTTTGTTGCATATTTTCCTACCTGTATCGCTTAACTGCTTGATCTATGCCTTTATATATAAAGGCTTTGTTTTTAACTTAAAACTTGCAGCAGGTCTAAGGTCTAATATTCACCTAGTGGTATTATTATTATCATTATTATTGTTATTATTGGCTGGTTGAAGTCCTTGACATTAACTAAATGAGTTCATCCATGCAAAACAAGCCACAGCCTCTCACCCCCTCTGTGGTGCTAAATATAAACCTGACCCGTGTCAGACAACAAGAAAAGTACATTCACCTATAAATATCTCGAGCTGTCGTATAGTTATGCCAGGAGGCAGTAATGAAAAAGGAGTGGGAATGAAAATAAGGAAAAGAGAAGAGACTGCAGGCTGTGCCCCTGCCGGCTTCTCAGCTTCCGTGTTCGAGGGAAAGTACGGCTGTGAATCCTGCCTTTCGGGATAAAGGAAGCAACGCCCACAGTGGGCATCCCTCGTTTAGGTGTCTCTTGTTTATAGTTGTTGAAGCTGCTGACGGCGTCTTGCGTCAGTGTATCATTGGTCGCGTTGACACGCTGTTGTTGAGGCTCCCTACCAGTAATCTTCAAGGGCCAAGTTAAACTGTGCCATGCACAGCGTGTGGGTGTGGGTGTGGGTGTGCGTGCGTGGGTGGGTGTGTGTACACCATTAATCCCTGAGAAGTGTGTTTGCAAAAACATTTCATTGGTAAAACAGAACTGGCTGGGGTTTTATGGGATTAGCTGTGCCTGACGTTTAGGTTGGTCACAGCAGCGGAGTATATGGAGATATGAGGCACAGGTTAAGTCTGGCATTTATTTGAGTCGTAAATCTGACAAGGAAATCTATGAAGTACGGCTCACTAGGCAGCACAAATACACACCTGACGGGTGACACATTGTAACCTCAGTGCAAAACTAATCATACAGCTCACAGGCTACTTTTGGTTTAGTTAAGATTGGGTTTGAGCAAAGCAAAAATTTTCGCCACCTTACATTAGCCTTCGCTACCTGAAGTGAACCCTCAGTTAACCCTCAGTTTACCCACATTGGTAAGGAATCATTACAGCCTCAGAGTTTTCCAGGCATAAAGGAATGGAGAGGTCTGAAAATGTACAAATGGTAGCTTTCACTCATCTCAATTGGTTTTAGCTGAGATTGGACTGAAGGAGCCCTGGTCTCTCTTGTGTGATTTTTAAAAAATTCATTTATAAAAAAAAATGTATTATAATTTTAGTTGCCAGATTTTATTCATTTGAAATCAACAACTGTTTTTGTCTTTTTTTTGCCAATTTAGAAATGGGCAGTTCAAATGCGTCTTAGCTCGTCGCTACAATTCAGTGGCCTCAAGCCACAATCTATTTTACCCTCTGCCAGCTACAAGGCCTGCATGAGGGATTCAGCACCAATTTGAGGTGAAACATGTCCCTCTCAACTATACTGTCAGCATGCAAGCTCCCTGGAAGCCAACAGGAAACGCTGGTTAGCGACAATTTCAGAAACCTTCACGGTTCTAACCTCAACACAGCCTGCTCTGCCAGTTATGCACTGCCATTGTGCCGGTCACAATCGGCAAACGAGCTGAGCTGGATTCAAACCTGCCAGTTTCAGATTATGGCACTCGGCGAGAGCGCAGGAGAGCGCCTTTACCAACTGAGCCACTTCTCTGTGCTTTTATCAGCGTTTCGCGTTTCACATTTTATCTATGACACATTTCTGACTGCATTGCCAATAAGAGGTTCTTGTCTAAATGCTGGGAGCTCAAACTAATACTTTGAACTGTGTTAGTGTATAGATGTGTGGCAACCAGTACAGGCAGGGCTTGCTATCCCCCTGGCTTTGGGGAGAGTGTTCCTGATTGGCCGGTGCCGTTCACATAAATGAGCCTCCCTCCCTAGGCAGGCTATCAGCGCTCTGCACTCTGCACTATTTATAGCCGGGCTCCTCCTTTCTCTCCTGCCATTCTACTTCTATTTCCAGCCTGCCTGACTTGCCAGAGCAGCCCAATCTGTTTATAAACTCCCGTCGACCATCCTGTCCTCCCGATCTTTGAAAAATCACTGTAGGGGTGCGAGTAACCAAAAGACAAAGAAAAAAACGACACCTACAGAAATCTGTGGACAGCCGTTGCTTCAGCTGCCAGGCGGGGGTTGGCAGGGCTAGCCAGGTGTGTTGTGTCAGCGTGGCTTTCTCTTTAATGGGATTGTGGTCCACTTTCAATCTCACCCACTCTCTCCTTAGACTTAGGCTGCATCTGTTTTTGGCACTGTGACCTCGTGTCGCGTGGCTGCAGTTTCTGATCCTGGTGTCTTCTAAGATTGGACAAGGCTGTCAGCAGCAAGAGGCTTTAAGACGACAAGAGGATATGGAACCTAGGTGATGGACTGTGTGTTTCTTGGAAATGCTCTCCGGCTCCTCGTGCATGACTCAAATCTGAGTAGTTTTAATATGGTTTTGTTCCATCTTTAAAAAGAGAGCTCTGACTAGAGGATACTTTTTATTGTGGATTTGAACTTGTGGCCATTGAACCTAGTGTTTTTGATCCATCCTCCAAAATGTGCATCTTCATTTTACCTTTTTCCAGCTTACAGCTGAGCAGGATTTGAAGGATGACTGCAAGTTGTTCTGTCCCAACACTTTAGGTTAACTTCGGTGATTGTGCATTACTTGTTTTACTTCTCAGATTTCCTCTTGGCTCAGAGACTTTATAGAGAGCCCCTGTTTATGTATTTTTAAAACTATCCATTTGTTCAGAGGATATAATCAAATGCCAGCTGGTGGTCTGGATTTCAATTTATTTTTTCCCCAGGAGTTTCTCATGCAGCTCCGATTTTTCATTTGTTTGTTTTGTTGAATTTTCTTCCGGTTGTGTGCCTCCCTGCCCTCTGTCCCATGTTTCCTTTGCTACCGTTCTGGAACGCAATTGGACTGGTATGCTTTTGAGGCCAACTGTGTCTGGACTGCGTGCAATGTTGCAGACAATTTACGAGACGGAATCCTGTTTCTCCGCGGATGCAATGTCCAGCCGAGAGCAGTCGCTCGAGCTGCTGTCTAGGACCCGGATACATGACATCCCCGGGACTGGTGAGTTACTGGACTGCTTGGGTGATCTGAAGATGTGGACAAATCACAACCCTGATATTAAAAGGAGATGTGAAACCTGCAGACAGGTGCCTGGAAACTAGATATGCGTAGAGCAGCTTGCTGCAGGTGAATGCTTTTAGTGTTGTACTTATGTCAAGGTAACAATAAACTTTTTGGGAAAGAATGGCTTTGAAACAGAGTTTCGTTTGTATGCGTTTAACCATTGGGTACTACCAAAAGATTTTTATGTTTTTTTAAGAGCTGGAAATTGATGGTCATTTCAAACTTTGCTGTGCTTTGAGCCACACATTGTTAAGGTTTTTGGAAACTTGGGCAGATGAGTCGCGTCATTTAGTGCTTTCTAATTGCAGGTTCAGTCGGTGAGCTATTGCAAGATGTATTGCTCATTTGGAACGAGCTGGACAGATGGAAATGTCATGTTTACGGTATCTTCTCGTGTATATGTAAAGGACCTGTGCTTCATCACTGATAGAAATGAGAAGGGAGAGAAGCCTTACTGGGTCTCTGTGCTGCTTATTGCACAGGAGCTTCACTGAGGTGCCCCGCACTCGGGTTTGAACGTTAGTCACTTACAAAAGCTGGCATCTATGAAAGCCCCCTTTGTTGCGAAGGGAAGCTCTGGAGCAGGCACCCACGTAATCAAAACAAATAACGAGCGCTTAAAAATAGAATCATAGGAAAAGGATCGAATGGGAGCCCCTTATAAGGCTAAGCGAGAGGAATCGCGGCTTCTCCTGGACGCCTGAGTGGTGATCAGCTCTGCGTTTTCCCTTCCTCCTGCATGAGCAGCAACAGATCCTGATTCTTCTGCCTCGTGCCCAATACGTCTCAGGTGTTCCCTTTCCATCTGCTTTTACATTTACTCTACCCTGCTGTCCAGGATGTACTGTGGTTGTTTTCACAGGAAGCAAGCCCTTACTCCGTTGCTTCCTACACCACTCGGACCAAGTTTGAACAGAACAAAGTGCATGTAGGTGTCAGTATATGCCTGCTCCCTACAGATGCCCCGGGGGCTATTATTGGTTTCGCGGCTCTGTTTATCTTTCGATTTGTGTGTGCGTACAGCTCATTAGCAGTTTGGTGAAGTTGGAGTTGATAGTTCTCTGACTTTTAGTGCCGATTGACGGTCACTGTTTGTGACAGAACCAGCCCGGTTATTTTGGTACTTAAGGAGAGTACTGCTAACAGGCCAGATATAGCCTCGCCACCATTGTCAATTGAAGCGGAACAAAGCTGTAAATTTACAAAAGAGAGTGCATTCACACCAATCAAAGGTTGGAATCATTGATATGCTAATGAATTTAACCTTACTTACATAATGTAAAAGTAACACTACCCATCAGTTAAATGGTTGTGGATTAGACTACAAGCAGCTGGATAGTTCCCAACATGTTACTTAATCATTGCCCTCATTAATGACTAAGGCACAGATCAAATAGGAGCGCCACCCAGATAGCCCTGTTGAATTGTAACTAGATGACTTTCAGGTCCTCGTGCCCATTCAGCGTGGGTGAAATTGAGGGAATATTTAAACAGAAATGGAATTCTCAGCACTCAGTGGTTTGTACTGTGACACAAGCTCCTTCTAACAATTAATTGCCAAAAATATGTAACTGGTGAGCAATTGGTCGTCATATCTGATTTATGCACTGCTGTTTTCACCTGTGACGCGTTGTTAAGGATGCATTTTCACCCTGTTTAAGTCATCGCTGCTGATTTCAAATTCAGAACAAATTTTTGCCTCAAACGTCAATCCCAACCCAGCACTTTATAATTACATTCTGCACCAGACCCAGTATATCTGAAATCAAATTATTATATAGCAATTGGCATGATTTCTTTTGACACTTGGGATTTTCTTTCCTACGTCTTCCGCCCCACACAAGAGACAATGTTCAAAACTGGCAGGCCTTGCTAAGAGATTTGGGCATGAATAATTCAGGGATTGCATCTCTCAGGAACAGGAGAAAGTGTTTACTGTTCACAGGGGGGAGAAGGAAGATGAGAAGATCAGAAGTGAATACTCACAAAGCAAGGTCCAGCACAACAGTAACCCAAATTACGCCTCTAATTCCTCTTGCCAGTGACAGACTAAAGCCTGAAGGGATGCTAGGCTAATTTTGGGAGATTTATCTAGCAAAGAGAATCTTGAGGTTTGCTCTGTTATCACTGATTCAAGTTGCACCTCAACCTTTACATTAGGAAATGAGTTAAATTTTCTTTGAATTTTTGCTTGTTCCTTAACCAATGGCAACCTAGTTCTCTTTCCTTTCTGAGCTGCTCTGCCTCAATAAACCTGTCAACTGTTTATTGCTGTAGACACAGCACAGCATTGATTTGACACAGTCTTGTCAAACGGTCCACATTGACGTCAAAGAGACTGGGTCCACTTTGGTACAAGGTCGTCAGTAGCAGCAGACCATCAGCCTCAGCCGTCACTCGGAACATTCTCATTAGTTTGTTGTTTTCATTCAGGCACGACTACATGACACTGTACTGGCACAATGGTTCCCACAGCGGTCCTTGTCCTTTAAATGTCTAATTTGTTTTTAATTGTCTCATTCACTCAGATGGATACCTACCATATAGCAGCAATACCATGGCCCTTGGTCG
>JAOVYW010010285.1:17730-34229 GCA_025775045.1 Hiodon tergisus
CTCTGTACACACTTGATGTCATCTCAATGTGCCTAGGTCTAGCTGCTGGGGAGTTTGTTCTTGGGTTCTGAAATTCTGTGTTTGGTTTCTCGGTATTTGTGTGTGTGATCCGGCTTTCAAGTTTAAGAGGGCAGCCCGGTTTGTGTCTGTTATCAACAGTGCTGCCCAGCCATGGCGAAGTTGGGAGCAGCAGAGTAGGAAAACCTCTCAGGTGGTGGCGAAAGCTCTGGGACCCGTAGTCCGTCGGAGTGTGTCCTTCTTCCCCTCCTGCGTCCTTAGTTCTCACCAAGAGCCGAGATCTTTTTCTTCTCCAGTGGTGTGTGCTTTTCCCATCTAATGTGCAGATGGACAAGTGATGCACTGGTCCATTTATTGTTATACAGGTTAACAGGTTGAAGAACTTTGGGGCAGCTGGGGGCTACTTTTGGGCGGTTCTCTCGAAATAAAGTTATATGTAAGAACTTGTAATTCATTCATTCTTGATTCCTGCTGCCAGGACTGCACTGGAGATGATACCCTCCTTCAGATTTGCCACATCTTAACTACCCCACGCCGGGTCAGGGGAAACTCTCAAGAAAAGCAGAATGCAGTTAGAAGCTGACAGGCAAGGGGAGGTGGAGTAAAATTTAATTCAGTATTTGTATGACAATTATGTAGTCTCAGCAGGAAAAATAGTGGCGAGATGCAAGAGAAGGTAAATGTAGCCATGAAGGTGGACGGAGTCTTTCCCGCCTCTGAAGAGCACAGCCAGACCAACGAGGGGGGGCCTGCTAATGGAGAGCTGACTGGGAGGAAAGGTCTTTGCACCTGAAGATTATTTTGCAAAATTCCACCATCTACCTCAGCACCCAAGATGGACAGACTGAACATATAGGTTTTTTATCTGGTTTTAAATGTTGAGACTGAGTCTGATTCCTGGATAAATATTTATTAAAGTATTCCCTAGTCGAGGGGCTCTGTATAAAAAAGCTCTACCACCTGATTTAGCTTTTGCTACTCTTGGGGCAGCAAGAAATGGTACATTTTTGTACATGGTTGTGTATGGAAATATGTACAGCAATTTAACCTTATTACTGAAACGTGTTTGTACAATTTGATGTTAATCTCATTGCTCATAATTATGTATGAGTAGGAAAGTTATTAATTAGCTGTTTCTCACTTACTGAACGTTCCAATATCAGATTAGCTTGAAAGCATTTTATCGGAAAAACGTTCCGTTAAAATGATCTCTTTTACAGTTTAGTCAGACACTTGTTGCTGTTGTATACAACATAATAAAATTTTCTGCCCATGCTGGGAGTTTATTGAATTTATTCCTTATTGAGCTGAAATACATCCTAGAAACCTCTTTCCTAAGAATGTGGTGAATTGGATTCCGCTCAATGCATATTCGTTTTCCCCTCATTGCAAAAAGAGAACAAAATAAATCTCACACAAGGGATTGACGTCAGAGATTGAACATTTATAACACCTGGAAACGACATTGAACTCTCAGACCAGTATTAGTGTTATAGTTCATTATAGTATTGTATATTATAGACTTTTAAGAGGCAGGTACTGTGAGAGCCACAAAACCAAGAGAAATGTGTTCACCTTTTCCCATCCCACCGGGGTAGGGTGCCACAGGCAGGAGCGTGTCTGTGGTCTGGGATGTGGTACAGTAGGATAGTTCAAACTTGTCACACATTGGCTGTAAGAGTCCCTCTTTGGGAGATGTACAGCAGTGAATGGAGTAACTAGGAGGGCATTCTTGGAGCCCTAACTGATCCATGCTGAACTGCTCAAGGGTAACTTGCCCACTCCCACTCATCAGCTTCTCTCTGGAAGATCAAGACAAGCCTTAGTTTTCAGACAGCCTGATATTGAATTGGCAACTATGATAAAATAATGGTTGAATGGAGAATCTCGAGAATGGAGAATGAAAGCATCAGATACACACTACATCATTTTAGCCAGTGTGTGCATCAGCCATTCCAAAATAGCCCCTTCCCAAGGGTTCTCCTTCAAACCTCTTTTCTAATTTCTGGGCCTCCTCTAAAGAGGTTTTAAAAGGTTTTGTTTTCCCAGCGCAAGGAGCTACCCCACAGGAGGGGGGCCTGCCAAAGCTATGGAGTTCCTCGGGCGCATAAATCACGGAGCTATTTACGGCATCTCTTATTAGCGGAGTGACGCTCCAATTGTTGTAAAAACCGTTCCAAGCAGCCGTGAATCTTCCAGAGCTTGCTTCCATTTATATTCGAGCTGATCAGCTTGGACCCTGTGTTCGTTTGTGTGCCTTGCGCTCGTTATCTGCCTCTGCATGTTCGTCTTACAAAGTGAATACACAGACTTGACACGATAGGCTACTGCATATTTCCATGTGCTATTTATGGAAAAGTTAATATATGTGTATATGTATTATGTAATCTGCTTTCTGCAAAACATTCAACTCAGAGGGGTATAACAGGCTGCAATTACGTGAGCTTATTCTTAAGATAACCAATACGTAACTTCCAAGCAAAGATATTTACTGGCTGTTGTGTGTAATGCAAACAAAATTACTTGTACCCACATTGTACTGCCTTGTAGTTATGCTGTACAATTATATACAATTTATACAAGCATGATGCTATATAAACATAATGAGAAGAGCATTTGCGTTCTTAGCAGGTTCACAGTTTCCTTTTAGAAGGAGCTGATAGATTATTCACCTCCGGGTATTCCGAGAACATGTCAAGTCTGCAAAAAAGAATCTCTTCTGATGATATTTAGGCACAGTTCAGAATGTTATGCACTTTCAGTTTAATGTTATTGCGAGTTTATCTGTGTTTTCCGGCAACATGTTCAGTGCTATCCAGACTGTCCGGATGTGAGTGAGACCTGCGTGATAACTGGTGCCCTTCATTTACCTCGGCTTGGTCCCAGGCCTTCCCATTTCCCAATGCGATCTGACAGGAACCAAGCGGCTGCCACCCCTCCTCCTGCCCAGACTGGTTACTTGGCATGACAAATTGCTGCCTCTTCACTGTTGAAAACATTCTCCTACGAGACTGCAAAATCTGCAGTAGGGAGGGTGATTCCTTAGGGACCTGAGGAGGGAACAGAAATACAATAATCCTCTTCTGCTCGAACAGCCTTCAGGGCCACCCATTCAAAAAATGTTCTCCCCAGTTTGGAATTGGCAATTGTGCTAATGCCTATTGGCTCGTTGATATGAAATCCTCCGCTACGAATCACCCGCCGTTTTTTTACTCTACGCAGCTTGCACAGGAGTTTCAGCGCTGATTGTAGGAAAGGCACGCCTCACTCGACAGCACTGTCACCCTGCAGGTGCCCAAGAAGCTAGTAGGGGGGCGCTTGTTAGCAACAGGCCAAAAGAAGCCCTGCCAATTTAACCCACCCTGGGACACCCCAGACGGTATAGTTCTCTGCTAGTTGTGCACTGCTGCTGAGCACTCCAGGTCATAATTGGAAAATGACATGATTAGAACTTGCAAAAACAGGGTTGGGAGCTCCTAGGGCTCAATCCCTGCAGGGGAGAGGACCCACCCATCATTGTAATACTGCAGGCTGTACAGCCGGTATGGGAGGTTCAAAACCAATTGGTGTGAGTGCGCCTTTGACAATAGAACACCTTCTGTTAGGTGGAGTCGGCATGGAACAATGACAGCTAGCTATTCTTCCAAAAACAAGTAGCTTGCAGTTCTTCAGGACACTTATTTTGCGCTTGGATTCCCGTTCTTGCTGAACAGCGCTTTGGTAAGTTCGCTCATGTTGTGAAAGAGAGATGGAAGTGTTATTTTTAACCAGAAGACGGTGAGAGCTTTTGCTACATGGGGGAGAGGGAGGGGAGGGGAGGGGAGGGGAGAGGTCATCATCATCGCCAGTTATAGCAGCCTCCCACGCTGGAGTAAACTGTGGTGCCTGCTGCTCTTAAAGGTACCTTTCTTCCTGTTGAGGGCTGGGTCTAGGTTTCCACTTGGCTTCCGACCCACAGCTGCACACAGAGAGTGAGAGAGAACGAGAGAACTCCATCGTTTCCCTCCTCTCGGGTCTATAGGAGCAAGATGGGAATCTTGATACCTTCTGATACGTGTGTCTATGCCCACACAGAGCGATGTGCAAACACGGCATTCTTAAACTAACACCATGTTCTAAATTTACTACACAAGCGCCCATTTCCCTGATGGTGCCTTTTCCTTCTGCTGGATGTTAAGGTCAGATCCAAGGTCCGCTCCGCTACTTCGCACGAGACAAACGCTCCTCTGGGTCACAGTGTAATGTACAGTTCCAAAAAGTTTCACGTTTGACTAGAGCGAGGCTGGGCGATCCTAGTCTTTGATGGTGTCTGCAATGTTTTCGTTCCACCCTGCCTCTTGACTTTATAATTGAAATTGCTATTTGGATTACAAATGATCTTACTTGGTGTCCCCAAGTCAGACAGATGCTAACTGAGAGAGAGTGCTTCTCAGACTCTGCAGCCCTTTGGGAGTGGGAAAACCCAGTCTAGAGAAACCAGGTCTGAGCACTTGGGATGTCAGACTTAATTCCCAGCATCTCTCACAATCCTGTATCGCTGCCTCCCAGTTAGCCAGATTACTTACAGGGGAAAAAGCACATTGTGTCTTTGGGTGATGTGGATGAAAGCACTGCAGAAACATGTCTTTGGCTCTCATCATGGACTTGGATGTAAAAGGCACACAGTGGACTGGGTAATTGGATGGATTATTTGATTGAAAGCTTTTGGTGGAACCAGAAGTTCAGTTTTCAACCTTAAACAGCGAGGCTAATTTAGCCTACACGGAACACGACCTGTTCCATTCTGATGTTCCTGCAAACTGTAGGAAGAGCGCTCATTTACACAATAATCAATGGAACGGTGCTTTAAAAAAACAAATGATGTAGCGGGATTTGCATGTTTTGTTAAAGTTGGGACGATAGTATAACTCCTGGGCCTCCCTCTGCATAGCCTGCATAGAAAAACGGTTATAATCTGCATATAAGAAGTTGCTACCTATTGGATGGGATGGCGCTGGCATGTGGGACGCAGATCTGCGTAGTACTTATTTGCATGCAGACCTGTGTTGTCTTTTTCTCTAGTGCTTTATTTTGTCTCCTCCACACCCCATTTTGCTATTTTTTTATTATAAAAGCAAGATAAGTGCCACTCTACCTCACCCCCCATCCACCCAACCACAACCCTGCCCTCCCATTTATGCAAACAGCTGCCATGGAGAGAAAGCTATTTTTAGCCTCACTCTTCTATTTGATTACAAAAACACCAGTGAGTTAAACATTATCAGATGTGTAAAACCCGAGAGTGCTAAAAGCTTACTTGATCTCCACAGTGAGATTTTCGGTCCTGGTGAATTTTTTATTTTATTTTTCATAATGTTTTCCCTGTTTATACACTTCGAGTTAAGTAAGTTTACTCAGGCTCTGCTCCCTTGTGTCTTCTCTCTAGGCTTTTGGTTTCTAGACAACACATTTTAAAGAGCTTCCCAAGTTATTTCTTGCCTACCCTTCCTCTCCTGACCAAATGGGTGAAACCATTGACAGTGTGTATCTGAGCACAGTTAAAATGCACACAAATAAGCTGGTGTACAGTTTGTGGCCACATTTACGAAGCTTTTCTTGTTCCTAGCTTCAGTCAGATTCTGGTTCCGCACTGGTGATTATCCAAAATCCAAAATCCGAAATCTGCTAAAGCTATCCTCAATGTGCAGTAATTTGAGAAATCAAACACACGCTCAATCTATCAGTTCTTCAAAAACATTTGATTTGCTTTTGCCTTTTTTTTTTTAATATACAATATTTGATACAACAACATTTGAATTCGCAATATACAGAATAAACCTTAAAAAAAAAAAAACAATTTAAAGTAAAAAAAATAAAATAAAAAAAAAGTATCCACTGATCCTAGTGGTAGTCAAGAGAACTCCTGGTAACCGAATATATATAGTACAGATAAGAAAGTGGTTCAGTCAATGGCAGAGTGTGTGGCTCAGCATCTTCAGCACAATGTGGATGGCTGGAGGGATAGCCATCAGTGCCCCACAGGTGGACACACTCTATTCTTGATTCTTACCGTTTGGTACTCATTGGAGATGAATTTACTGTTGTGCAACATTAAGCAGGAATAAACTGTGGCGGCATACAAATACAAAATAAGTGTTATCAAGGGGTAGACACCTAGCCATTGAGATGGTCGGGTACCTTTTCTCTCCCTAAGAGTAGGATCATGCCAATGGGGCTTGGAATAATAATAGTGAAGCCACAGTGAGGAAAGCTCTTAGAACCTGAAGATCCTATGGCCAAATGCCACCCTCCATCTCAGTGCCTAAGATATCTAAAGGACAAACTGATTTGTCTATTGTCTACTGATTTTTTTTAATTTTTTATTACTCTGTATTTAAATGCTGAGATTGAATCTGATTCCCAGTCAAAAGCAGGTAAGGCTATTCTCCTACCACAATATTTAGCATATGCAGTCATATAGCCACCTCTTTGAGCATTAAGTAAATGCATTAGCAATAGTAGTTTATCATTGTGTAGCAAAGATTTTTAGGGTCATTTTTTAAGACTGTCATTTTAGTTTTTCCAGAATTCAATATAGAAAATTGAATGGGTATGACCTAAACCGAGGAAGATCACTATATTTAATACCAGTATTTCTTTTCAAGTCTTTTCAAAAGGATCTGATGGTCAATAGTGTCAAAGCACTATGGTCAAGGCGCGTTATTACTGACTTGCTATAAAGATTTCAATGACAACTTTAACCAGGCGGTCTCTTAATAATGGCCCGCCAGAAAACCTGACCAGAGTCTCAAATTTCATGCCCGTATTCATACCGTTAATCTAATTAGGTAGGTCAGCCCTTCACCAAACATTAACGGTACATTACATTGACTTTACCAAGGCTGCTCTGACGTCAGCTTTTGGCACACACAAAGGAATCCTCAAATTAACTTGGGGTATATTTAGGTGCTTATCGATTTAAAGCAACTAATCTCATTAACCGCGAAATTCCAATTTCTGCCGCCTCCAGGAAAGTGGTGCGATAACGTCTTGAGGCACACAAAGCGTTGTCTATCTCGAAACGTACTGTTGGGACCGCATATGGAGATGCGGGTGGCGGGATGCGCTATACACTCAAACTGTATATTTTTACACTGCATGTGAGGTTGTTCTATTTAAGCAGACAGTGCAAAAACCAACTAATTAAACCACCGTTTGGTACCTTCTCTCTGCTGTGATCCACTGGATCACTCTCAGTGTGTTGCTGCCCTAGCCCAGGGCTTGGCATTACAAAAACTGAGAGCATAAATCCGGGGATGGAAAGTGATCTGTAAGTGATCTGTTCTATGCTGGAACAGATCACTTACCTGTAAAACCCATAATTTCTGCCAGTGACAAAATTGGAAATGCAAGTATTGGAAATTTGTCGTTTTTCTGTTTTTCCTTTTTGTGGATTGTTTGTAGTTTCCATGCAACATAAACCAATGTGTGCGTACAGTGTTAATCGTAAATACCTATGTGCTGAATGTGTGAAAGGCACGATCTATCGTGCATAAATCCATTTTCGATTAATGCATTTATTAGATTTTTATATGATCTCTTTGATTTAATCTTTGCCTTTCATTCTTGACTTTATTTATGACTGTATTCTCACTTACAGATGCGAAATTTGGCGGGTTGGAAGGTAGTTAATGCAGTATTCTGATCGCTGCACTCTTGTCTTTTTTTCTCAGCAGTGGAGGTGAAAATTCCTCTCCCGGTGGGGATGCAGAGCCCCGGTGGGGGCGGGGGGGAGCAGGGCATTTGCAGCGGTCCCATTGACTTGCGGACAGACCCCCGGCTCAGTCTCCCGCCCATAGACCCAATGCTGCGGGAACAGCAGCTGCAGCACGAGCTCCTGCTGCTCAAGCAACAGCAGGAGCTGCAGAAGCAGCTTCTCTTTGCCGAGTTCCAGAAGCAGCACGAGGTCCTCACTCGCCAACACGAAGTGCAGCTACAGGAGCACCTCAAGGTGAGTGCTCACAGAGAGCTATGCTGGCAATCCAGAAAGTCATGATAACTTGACCACTAGGTCCTGCGGTCTTAGCGCGACCTGATGATGGATAAAAGCCCAAAATATGTCAGCGCTGAAATTCGCTTGAATTGAAGCTTTACCTGCATTATTTTTCTGGAATTGCTAAGTGATTATAGTGTAAGATTTTTGGAATTAAATGAAATGGGAGTTAGATATCATTGGGAAACAGGATGATCACTATGTGGCCCTGTCCCTTTTCAGGTAGCAGAAACTGTTTATCAGGTAATGCGGCTCGTTATTTACTGAAGCAATTTCAGGATACAAAATCCACCAAGGAAAAAACGACAGTCTCATAGTTGAGCTCTGGACCTGCCATTGCTGCCATGTTTTAGCACTCAAAACTATGCTGAAGACAAGCCCGTGAACAACGTGTTCCTCTGCGTTTCTCCGGGTGCGTTTTGGTCTTGTGTGTATACGTGTTTTGTGTGCGGCGTCCCGGTCCCTTGCGTTTGCGCGCCTCTGAATGTTCTGCGTTCCTGCGCATGCTTGCGTGCCTGTCCCTGTGCACGCACGCGCGCGGGCGCATGCATGCCTGCAGCAGCAGCAGGAGATCCTTGCCGCCAAGCGCCAGCAGGAGCTGGAGCAGAAGAGAAAGCTGGAGCAGAAGAGGCACGAGGAGCTGGAGAAGCAGAGGCTGGAGCAGCAGCTGGTCATGCTCAGGAACAAGGAGAAAGGCAAAGAGAGTGAGGCGCTGCCCCGAGACTCGCACATCCTCTTACTTGGCTGGCATACAGTGGACCAGGAACCACCTCAACAGTTGTTTTATTCATATTATTGTACAATGAGGGGTCAAAAAATAAATGTAACTGAAAATATGAACGAGACCTTTAAGACCACCGTATACACCATATGGACAAAAGTATTGGGACACCTACACATTACACCTACAGGAGCTTTTATGACATTCCATTCTAAATCCATAGGCTATGGGGTGGTTATGGATCTAAATCCATAAATCCATAACCACCCCATAGCATTATTCCTTCTCCACCAGTCAGTTCTCCTAGCACTTAAATGGCCCAGAGCCCTGACCTCAACCCTATCGAACACCTTTGGGGTGAACTAGAATGGAGATTGCGAGCCAGGCCCTCTCATCCAACATCAGTGTCTGACCTCAGAAATGCTCTTCTGGAAGAATCAGCAAAAATTCCAACAGACACACTCCAAAATCTTGTAGAAAGCCTTCCCAGAATAATGGAAGCTGTTAGACCTGCAAAGGGGGGACCAACTCGATATTAATGCCTATGGATTTATAATGGGATGTCATAAAAGCTCCTGTAGATGTCCCAATACTTTTGTCCATATAGTGGATGTAATATATGTAAGATAAGGTTGTTTTTAAGAAAATATTAATAGTGTCTAGGGTTTAAAGGTGTCCCACTTGCAGCACACTCTTTCTACCACACAATGATCCAATTTCTTGTAGTTGCTTCCTTCTTACGGGCCCGTCTCTGTCGGTTTGTCGCTCCTGGCAGGTGCAATTGCCAGCACAGAGGTGAAGTTAAAGCTTCAGGAGTTTCTCCTCAACAAAAAAGATCCCACACCTGGCGGACTTAACCATTCCTTCCCTCCCAAGTGCTGGTGAGTATGACACTTCCATGGAGTGCAGAGGTATATCACGGCAGATTTCATCAGGCAGCTCTCGTTGCTTTTAGAGAAAAGGATTGTCATGAAACATTGTCTTTGATTGCAGCCAGTGCTGAAAACTGTATCTTTTTGCGATTCTGGTTATTGTGGTAAAAGAAAAGTAACACAACGGTAATCATTTTATGGAAACACAGGGGGGCCCACCACACTTCCCTGGACCAGAGCTCCCCCCCTCAGAGCAGTACCCCTGGGACACCCCCCTCCTACAAACTGCCTCCTCTTCTTGGCGCTTATGACGGGAAAGATGACTTCCCCTTGCGCAAGACAGGTAAGTTCTCCCTGCTGTTCCCCTCTGACCGCCAGATCCGGTTAGCTGTGTATGAGCCTGTGTGGAGTGTGCGTTGTGGGTCTCACTGCTGCCGGACTTCTGTGAAGTGCTATGGAATGGGGCCTCGTCATGGGGCAAAAGTACTGTTCAATCAATGTGGAGCAGTAAGGCTGCTGAGCGTTGCTGATCTTAAAGGATGTGTGATATCCAAACTGGGAAGGACAGTTAGAGATCTCCCCTGTAAAAAGAGGCGATAAATGCCAGCCCAAGTATTGATTGATCCTCCTATTGTTTTTTGTCTTTCAAAATGAAATAGCTTCCCATGCACAGTGAAGTGACATAAGACTGGGTGGCGTGTCGACTCCCTAATGTATTCTGGTGTGTACCTTCTTTTTTCTATGAACTTCTTAGAGCGGCCTTACTGGCAAGCGCTTTAAATTGCTGAGAAAAACGCAGCCCTCTAGCGACAGTGATGGTTTTGATAAAAAAACAAACAATAGAAAAGCCATTGCGTTTTATAAAACTGCAGGACTGGATCATGTCAAGCAGAAATGATTGGTCAGTTGTACAGCAGTAGGCTCTAGCTACAAACTATTATTAGGGGGAATCAGCCAGCCGTCGCCACTTTGATTTCTACCGCTCCTGCAGCGCTGATGAATCCAACACTGTGAGGACGTTAACTTACTAGCATTAGTGGACATGCATTGTGCTCCATATCAGATACCTTTTCACTCTGTTTACTCAGTTGGGAGCCGGTTTGTGTATTCTTTGCACACATACATTTATATGACTTTGCTACGCAATAAAGCCCTCAAAAGAAATGTTTGCCCCGGTATGACATGGTTTGTGTTGGAAAAGCAAATCATACTACATTTTTTTGCCTTTGGTACAATTTTCTAATTGACTATTTGTAATGTATTTTTTATTATATATTATTCAGTATTATTCTCTTCAGTGTGGAGTAGATTGTGTAGTCGCTTCTCACTGTGTTCCTTGGTATTGCCACAAATGGCTCTGAGAATTGTGAGAAAAGGGATATTTTTCATGATACCGTTGATCATCTTGTCTATAAAATTGGTTTTCTGAGTCAAGCAGTTGCCATTGTAGTCCCATTTAACATGTCTCTTATGTAGACTGTGAAGTCCAGTGCTAGTAGTCTCTGAGCCATCAGTTCCAGCATACAATCATCTCTTCTCCGTTCATTGTTGCTGAGCGATGAGTGCCAATGCAACCAGACTGATAAGTTTCAGTCAGCGCTCAACCAGCTCCGCACCGCTATCTTGGTCCAGGGGAGAAAAAAAACAAAACCTCTGGTTTCTTTCAGCATCCTAAGAAGGGTTCATGAGAGATGACTGGCTTCAGATAACACCCTGCTGACAGAACCCTGATAACGGTACATCCACACTGCCAAAGGCACTGTTGTGGTGCTGCCAAAGGCACTGTTGTGGCCCCGACTGCGCGTGCTCTTCCTGGGCGACGACCTGCGACGCGATGGGACGCATTTTTTGGACATTTAAATTCTTGAATTTAACTCCCAGTGCTGGCCAGCAGAGGATGGGCTCCCCCACTAAGCCGGGTTCCTCTCAAGGGTTCTTCCTGCAAGAGTTTTTCCTTGCCACTGTTGCCACTGGCATGCTTTTGGGGGGTCAGGCCTGGGACATACTGTATCTTTCTCTATGTAAAGCGTCTTTGTGACATGGAAACATGTGAAAAGCGCTGTATAAAAATAAAATTGATTGATTGATTGATTGATCCCAAATCGTTGCTGTCGCGAACGCGGGGTGACTGAAAGCCGTAAAGTGATGCCTCTCCCTCTCGCCCCCGCTCCAGCCTCCGAGCCCAACCTGAAAGTGCGTTCCCGGTTAAAACAGAAGGTGGCCGAAAGGCGCAGCAGCCCGCTCCTGAGGCGGAAGGACGGCACTGTGATCAGCACGTTCAAGAAGAGAGCCATCGAGATCTCAGGTGAGCCCTTGCTTGTGTCTGCGGCTAGAGGGAGAGCCGGGCATCCTTCGCTCGCTGAAGCGGAATGCAACCCAAGAACCATGCAACCTAGCCATTTGTTTACCTTGCATAAATGGCTCCTTCTAATGGTCTTTGGGACACTGGTCTTTGGTGCACAAGTGCATTATATGCAAGCAGCCGCTGCCATCAAAACTGTCTATAAATGAGTTAGCCAGTTTTATTACATTTATTTGATGAAGATTGCTCATGATGGTATTTGGAAAATTAACCCCTTGTGGTTCATTATTACACCCTTTTCAGCGTGGAGTTGCCAAGCCAACCTTTCCCCAGAATGCATTATGACTAGACAGTTTGCTGGGCCAGCGTGCCAGCAGTACGCAGCGATATTTCCCCAGCACGTTCATTACACAAAGCGGTATCAGCCTCACATAACTCCTGCCATTGGCAGTCTGCATAATCACATTGGGGAAAAAGATGGAATGTTTCTTCTTTCTGCTTTTGTCCTGGTCACATTTAGCATTTTACTGAACACACTGTCTATCTATTCAGTCGATGATTTTTGCTTGCATTTACTTTTTCTTGCTCCGGAAAACTCTCCTACAAAAAAACAACTACTCATTAAGGGGACGTTTTTATATTTTTATATTTTCTACTCAGTTTATTCACCTTCCTGAAGGCATACTCACTTTAGTGGTAGTCCCTCTGATAGTAAGGGCTTGGTGGATTGCTGTTGCATCTCATGAGCGGAAAGGTGCTCTGACCGCTTGCGCTGGTGTTTCCGCTGCAGTGTCCTCCATGTGTAGCAGCGCCCCGGGCTCCGGGCCCAGCTCCCCCAACAGCTCCAACAGCGCCATCGCCGAGAACGGCTCCAGCGGCTCGGTGCCCAACATCCACGCCAAGGTAAGCGGCTCCAACGGCAGTCAGCCACTTGTGTTGGATCTCTGTGCGTGTAGCTCATCTACTGCACTGCAGGGCCACGGAGTTGCTGTGTCATTCCTATGTGCCGATCGTGAGCTGCGCCTACGTAGTAGTGGAGTACCCTGACCGTCTCGGGCGGTGGTTGCCGATGCGCGGCCTGCCAGACTCTATGTGGAAAAACCAACCAGCAATGCGGATGTGCGTATTGGCCGGCACTGGGCAAAGAACGATTGGCCCGGGTATTATGTGATGGATCCCACTGCTACATTTGAAAGAACCCGAGGGATGAGCATTAGCCGCGACTTTGCTAGCGTCGATTTTGGAGTCTCCCGAGAAAGATCCTGGCCCTACTGGTTACAAAAGACGTATATTGCGGTCATACTGTGCTTGTAGGCCGATGTAGCTTCCTTTTTGAGCAGTGAGAAAAGTAATATATCCTTTTCCGACATATTCATTGTATTTGCCCACGTGTTTTTGTATAGCGTGTTGAAGACAAAGATAACAGGAAACACAAATTAAATTAGGCCTGAACACCTTACTTTATCCATCCCTGATTCATTTTAAAATGAATAAATTGTAGGCAAAATTTTCAGTAAATTGTAGGCACAATGTAATGTTTTCTTTATTTTTGGCAGAGTGCCCCTCATTCACAGAACAGCCATCAAGTGTGTCAGCAGGCACTTACATCAAATTGTTAAAAAAGTTTAAAAGACAAACAACGGATTTAGATTGTGAGAAATTACTCCCATTCTATTCTCGGTTGGTTGCAATTAACTACGTGTGTCGTTTCAGTCGGTTTAAGATTGCTTGCTGTTGGCTGGACTGGCTATTTACTTTCAATCATCGGCTCCCGTGCCCATTTTCAGCCACAGCTAAATAAAAAGTTTCTCTGCCAGGAAACGAGAGCGAATAATCTGCCATTGGCAATCTCTGGCTGGATTATGCAACTGTGTGTGAACGGCTCATGGCTTGTAAAAGCCAAATAATAACACTTACACCAGGTGTAAACCATGCCTCATTAAGCACTTACGATGCGTCACTTCCAGGAATAGCCCCCAAGATCATCATCTGAACCCAGCAAATAGGCTCTGCGTTGAAGCGCCTTCCCCCTCAATGTGTCTGATAAATGGCGTAGTAGAGTTTGAGAAGCTGGCATTCGCCCTAGCGATGTCGCAAGGGTTTCTTGTTCATGCGGAGCAGTGGGACGGGCAGGTTTATTTTCATGGCGGGTGGCTGATTGCCTCAACGTGACGCTGTCGGGTCATGGCTTAGACCAGTGGTTCTCACACTGGTGTACTGTAGGAGGTGGGCCGGCGTGCCGTGGAAGTTTGTCCTTGCGTAAGGAATAATTGACGACGGACCGTCGAATTCTTGAAAATGAACGCGCACCCTGAGGTGGTACTGCGGCCGCGACGCGAAGCGGGCCGGAGTCAATTTTCCGCTGATACCACGGTTACCACATCTCAAGACGTTGTTTCAGGTTTATTCTCAAGACATTTTTCTGGTTTTTCTTGTGTGTAGAACTACTTTCTTACGCCATTGTCACTGAAGCCTCCGTTACTAATTAGAAATTTTGGTTGTGTGGGTGTGTGTGTGTGAGTGTGTGTCTGTGTGTGAAGTTGCCTTGTTGGCTGTAGGTTAGTGCTCTTAATGAAACATGCGGCATTTTTGGTAAAGCATAAATTCATAATTTAAAAGCACTTAAATTAGTTGTTATATAATTAACAATAAAATCTGGTTATGTTCTGCTAAAACATGGTTTTGAGTTTATTTTTAATTATTATTATTATTGTTATTATTTTTATTTTTTATTTGTGTTTCAGAGGCAGTGTAGGATTTAATACAATTTAATTCACATTTATGAAGCTGTACGCTTCATTGTATTTTGAGAAAAAAATTGTGTGCTTGGAAATTTCATATTTACAAAGGTGTCCTTTGGACAAAAAAGTTTGAGAAACACTGCCTGTCTTAAAATATAAAAAAATTGCCATGTTCAATTATTGGGCGTGGGGAAATAAACCACCTTTTAAACAGAGTAACCTAATCTATAGGCTCCACTTTGGAATGAATACAGAATACATTAGGATATAAGGTGTTGTCAAGGTGTTATTGCATTGGAGTTGAGCTTTAAGTAAGTCTTCCTGTCTGTCCACTGTTTTCGCAGCATTTGCACTCCCAGCACCAGACGATGAGCATGGATGGGTCAACTAGCCATCTCAGCTTGTACACATCCCCTTCACTCCCAAACATCTCCCTGGGTCTTCCTGCTACTGTGAGCGCTGCCAATTCTCACATCGCTGTGAGTGCCCTCCCGCAGCCCAGGCGGCTAACACATGTAACGCCTTGTTGAGTCTACACACCCCAGACTTTTTTTAAGGCTGTGTGCGATCTTACAGCTGTTAGCCGTAGCTCAGCACTGTATGTGTTGAATACATGTGGAATCTTAGCTGATGAATGCTAACATGGTTCCCCATGGATGCCATATATATGTATTTGCATGCCTATATGTATGTATTGTCTATAACCATTGTATGGTATGATTGTTGGCCTCTTATCCCTGTGTATACTACCAGTTAATATCCACCATTAACCCACCCGCCACCCTCCAGGCTCCCAAGAAGCTGTCTGTCCAGCAAGAGGCGGAGCGGCAGGCAATCCAGACCATGCGGCAAGGGGGCGCTCTGACTGGGAAGTTTGTCAGCACCTCGTCCCTGCCGGCGTGCCTGTCTCCCGGGATGCCTCACGACCCCGAGCCCCCAGCCACCAACAACCACAGCCACTCCTCCCTGCTCCAGCATGTTCTGTTGCTGGAGCAGGCCCGACAGCAGAGTGCGCTGCTAGCAGGTAACCCTTTATTCTGGGCAGGCCTCCTCCTGCTGACACTATTTGACCCTCTCGCCGTTTATTGTGACGGGACGTGCGGCGGGATAAACGTGCTCTGCCCGGGCCCCCGTCTAGAAACTGTCTGTCGCGTTTCTTGTCTGTGTCGGTTAACTCTTTTCAAGTGAAACACATTGAAAGCCAAGCACGAGAGTTTTTTTCCCCCCCTCTATCCGATTGCTTAGTGCCGATCTACGGTCAGTCGCCACCGTCTGCCAACATGCGTGGTGTTGGGAAACTTCCCCGACATCGGCCACTGAGCCGCACTCAGTCAGCGCCCCTGCCCCAGAGCCCCCAGGCCCTGCAGCAGCTCGTCATGCAGCAGCAGCACCAGCAGTTCCTAGAGAAGCAGAAACAGTACCAGCATCAGATCCAGTTCAGCAAGGTAGGGGGCCGCAGTGAAAGACCACCGTGTCAATGGCCGTCCATTTATGATAGTTTGACCGGTGAATGTGTTGCATGAAATTTGACACAATGCTGCAATTTAAATGCACACTATTGCACTCGTAATTCAGGAAATTATGGTGGACCTTTTTTTGCTGGCAAAAAAAAAATAATCAGAGAGAGGATTTTTTCAGGCTCCAACTTTTCACTTTTACTTTGCTCTCTGACTGGATCTGGTAAACTATGTCCTCACAGCATCACCAATTCGGCATAACCCGAATTTAAAAACAGTTCAGCAGTTGTTAGAAAAAATTACAGTACATTACATGTACAGGGAGACAAATGGCTTGTACAGGGAGATGTTGAACA
>JAOVYW010010304.1:0-39665 GCA_025775045.1 Hiodon tergisus
ATATATATAATCTTTACAGCTTGTTTATGACGATATTCTTAGTGATGTGGACTCTCCAAAACCTACTACTTTTTAAGGAGAGGGATGTTAAAAATTACTGTTGATTACTTTGCCAGCCATGGGGCAAATCTACCATTTGGTAAAGAGTTGCGTGAGGAGCGGGGCATAGAGCCTAAACACATTTAAAATCCTATGATGATTATACTGTATTTTGACTTTGATCTGATAGTGGATCCTTATTTAGTATACTCTCTTCCTGGACCTTCATTGGGGGAGAGTATTTTGCTTTTGTTTCATTTGTTTCATTATTATTTTGTTTGGGTAAAACAAGGGGGTGGTCCAAGTCAGTGTCTCATAAATTGGAAACCTGAATATAAAAACTTTAAAAATGTTTTGAGTGTTGTAGCCAGTTGACCTCTGGGTTTGTGCTGTTTGTGACAATGACCCACAGGAACATCCCAGCATATACCCAATGTTCCCATCACTTTTCTGCAATGTTTGAGCCTGTTACGTGAAGGCTGGGGCTGAAGGGATATTCAGCTGGAGCCGCAGTAAATGCCAGAGCAAATGTTCGGGGCAAACACTTGTAAATGTCAGGCCTCATCCATCCAGCTGTTGCCTGGTGAAGTTGGCCAAACTAGGTCCAAATGCTTCAGCCTTTGCAATGCTGTTTAATTAATCAGTCTTGATTATTTTATGCAGCTTGACAATTACTATTTCTTTAACAGGAGCTGTAAGTGCTAAATTGCTATAATAATAGCATCATGTGAAATTTCACTTTGTGAAATTAATGCATATATAATTTTAAAAGTGTGCTATAGTGTTATAGTGGGCTTTCATAGCCCATTATAGAAGTTATATGAATTCACGCAATTCTCACATACTCTCACTCTCACTTTCTCACCTCGCTGATTCCACAGTTGCAAAGGTAAATTTTTGCAAAGGTAAATTCTCTGTTTGTTGCTCAACAGTGAGTCATGTAGCTTATTCTGTATACAGAACAAGCTAAGAGCAACATTGTTCCATATCTTATCATTAACTAACCACATCGTTGACCACTCGCCAGTTTTCTGACTGGGTAAATATAGATTTTTTTGGCTTATCTTTCACTGGCAAGTATTACAAGTGCAGAAATATTCAGTCAACATGCAAAAGCATAAGACAATAACATGAATCAACTCAGATATATGTGCAACTTTACATCTATAACATCTGTGTGCAACTTCAGTTTAATCCATAGTATAAACCTGCAGTTGGAAACATCTCAACAGTATTGACCCTTTTCCAACCTAATTCACCTCGTCCAAAGTGATTTACAACCGCAACAAAAAAAAGTTATATATATATACACACACACCGATCCGCTATAACATTATGACCAATGACAGCTTTAATGAATAAAATTGATAATCTCGTTATCATGGCACCTGTCAGTGGGTGGGATATATTAGGCAGCAAGCAGGAAAAATGGGCAAGCGTAAGGATCTGAGCGACTTTGACAAGGGCCAAATTTGGATGGCTAATCGACTGGGTCAGAGCCTCTCCAAAACTGCAGCTCTTGTGGGGTATTCCAGGCCTTTATATTAATGATGAATAAATAATGAATAAACCTACATTTATAGATGTATAGAATGTTGTCATGTGTGTACAAGCCATTTACATTGTTTTAAATTAACGATGCAGTGCATTTTCAAAGCATGGAGCTTTCTTATAGCTAAGGTGTTCACAATGCAGTTCTGTAGGATTACGTATGTAGTGAATATGCACAGTGAATGCATCATTGCATAATACTTACACTGTTTTATGCACATGCTGACCGAGCGGCAGTTGTGGATGCAAGTCCATGACACAGTCCAAATTTTTACGGTGTGATTTATTTTACAGTCTACATAGCATGACAATTAAACTGTGTTGCCATAAACAAGTGAATAATTGGGAAAAAAGGAAAAAAGTAACATTAACTTGATAATTTAATGCTAAGCAGTGGCTCCAAAAGTGCTATATTTTACAGTGGGTAGCTATTTAAATAGTATGTGAGAATGGTCCAGTGGCTATATTGTTCAAACCAGTGAGAGAGTCCTGGTGGGGGACCGATTATTCTTTCACAAGGGCTGTGTACTGAGCAATGTAGCCGTTTCAATTTTGGAATATGAATAAAACACATTTTAAAAGTTGCAGCAATTAGTACACCGTAATTTTGTTTATCTAGAATCTTTGTCTTGTTTTAGCGACCTTAAATGAAGGTCTTGACAGCAACAGGCTTTCAGTCCACACTTTCAGAATGACTTAAATGAGTAAGTGCTTGAGTGCAGTTTCACTCCAGTCAGCCATTATGCTCATGCAGAATTTAAAAAAGTTACAGAAGGATACATCACATTGATCTGCGAAGCATAATCAAGAGAATGCTCTCAGGAAATGGGGAGAGTGGTATGACTAGTAGTTCTACACTGCGGTGGATTTGTAGATTTAAAAATCCCCTTTCAGCATACAGTGAGAACAAACCTTTTTAAAGGGTACCACTTTACTCCTAAATTAGACTGTGGTACTTTACCCTGACAGAGCTATTGAACAACATATTGAATCCTTTAAAACTCAAATTACTTTGGAAGAAAGTGAACCTGGTATTGCCCAGCTGTTAAAAACCACTGTTGCTGAACAGCCTTTTCACAGCTCTCTGCGTCAGAACAATGCCTGATCAAAATCGCTCAAAGGGGACTTTTCCTTTATCATTTAATCTTTTTTATCGTAGTCAATATATTAAGTTTATTATTATTATTATTATTATTATTGATACTTTTGCAATTTATCAAAAATAGTCATAGTTATAGTTCCTGATAGAACTGTGTTTGACCCCTCCAGATAATTATTGGATAGTTTTACCCTTTAAAATCTAACTATCACACAATGTAATTAGTCTCACCATTGGCTATAAGCAAACACCTACATCTGACTCAGTGAGTGTGCGTCGACACAAGCTTTTTATAGTGTGCTTTGCCACTAGCCAGAGAGGAAAGTACTCTAAATAAATGATGCTATAGAGAGTCCCAGAAGGCTGTGGTAAGTTGTGATAAAGGCATTGCTGTAGAGTTGCCTGCTGGTTGCCTTCACAATTTAAATTGGCCAATGACCTATTAATACTTAAAGGAAAGCTTTAAGAAAAGGTGACAAAAGAGTCTTGTCAGGATGAAAAAAGCTCCCTTGTGAAGTTTGTGGAGGAAAGTTAGTACCACAAAAAGGAAGACAAACACAATATACAGACTTCTGTAAATAAAATTATCCGCCCCCTCAGCTCTGGTAGTAAAATGGTTCATAATTTATATGTTTTAATATAGTTCAGTGTAAATACTTTGATTAATTTGATAGTTGTTTTTTCAGCAATATTCTTTTCAGTTATATTTTCGCTATTTTCACATAAGCAAACTTTTATTAAAGATCTATTAACATATCTAATAATTCATATTATATCATAGTAATTTTTCATAGCTTCAAAATATTTAACTGATAAATTTAAAATCCAAAATGTCATAGGTTCTCTATAGACATAAAACTCCAGACTGTAGCAGAGAGGTATCAATATTTAAAAAGTAAAACAATCAAAAACTTTTCCCATAACCCTTGTTAATTATGCACAAAAGCCAAAGACTTCATCACGTCCTGAGAAAATGCTTTCAAACAATGAAAAGCATCTTCTATGCTATGCATCTTTAAGTAGAGAAACATAACAGAAACGATTAGCTTTAAAAATTCATGGCTGGTTTCAGAAAATTGCAACAGTGGTCTGGCATAGGTTGCCCTAAACTTATTTTCTAAATTCAAGGCAAACACACAGAAGGAACTAATGTTAGAGAATTTCTCCTCTGCTGAAGCTGGATGTTCTTTCCTTCGCTCCTCACCACAGTTTGTATTTTCTGAACCAGGGTGTGTGTGTGTGTGTGTTTGTGTGTGTGTGTGCAGAGGTGCAGAGGGAAAATAGCATTGCCCCACTTCACCTGTAATAAACAGCACAGGACTTCCATCTTAACAATCCTACCTAATAACACCTTAAGGACAGAAACTGGTAAAACATATATAACCTTGTTATTCTGGCAAAGATAATAGTGGGGGCCTGTTTGTTATTCCTTAAAGCATGGGGACTAACGTACTGGTCAGACCTGGCCTATTGTGCACCACTTATTTTTGCTTTCCCTACTGGGAATACCTGGCTCATATACCCTTTGGCAATGCCTCGCTGACCACTTTGGAGGAATGATGAAAAACTGTGACCGATATCTTCTTTGCATGCTGTGAGCACCAATTTAAATATGTTTGTATTTTAAAAAAAAATATTGCCATGACAATATTCATACAGCGTGATTGGTGGAAACAGGATGCACCAGAGCTCAAGTTCAAGAGTCATAGCAAAGAGCAAATACTTAATTTAAATGTAATAATCCCATTTTTTATTTTATACAAAAATTTCAAAAAAGCTGTTTTTGCGTTGTCATTTAGGGGTTATTGTGTGTAGATCGATGTCATTTTTATTTATTTAATCAGTTTTAGAGTAAGGCGGTAACGTAACAAAATGTGAAAAAAGTGAAGGGGTCTGAATACTTTCTGATTACACTTTATTAATCATCCTTAACATGATTTTTGAACGTGCTTTATGAAACATAAATGGGTGAGCATGAGCTAGCTGGCTATATGAAACATATCCTGGTGACTTTTCTCACGTACAGCAAAAATAGAATATGGGGAAGGCAGAGTGTTGTCACAAAAAAAAAAAAAAAAAAAAAAAAAATTATTCTGGCATGGATCGCAGTTGGAACAGATGATGCTTTGAACTTATTTATTAATTAAATGTATTCACTATTTCCCTAAATGCTTTACTAAATAGTTTGACAAGTAAATAAAGTAAAGTAAAAAAAAAATTGAATCTGAAAGGGAAAGGGATGGTTTATTCCACAATAATGTCCTTGCACTTTTTTGTACTTCTAGCAGTAACTGACAACTTTTAAGTAATTAGCAAGATGCCAATATGACTTAAAAATATCAGTTAAGAAGTCATTATTAATATGATATGAGGTATTGACAATAGCAATATGACAGACAGTTAAAAAATGATTAAGAAGAGTTTTTTTTATATATATAGAATTGAGTGGGCTGAGGAATGACACCTCTTAACCTGGAATTCAGGTCTTCCACCTCAATTGAATATTTGAAATTTCAAATTTAGATCACATTTAGATTCCCAGAAACAGATCTTCAACACCCAGACACTGAGCATAACTTTTTGTCTGCCAGATTATATTTCCCAGTTATGATTATCTGGAGTGACATTTAATTCCACTACATTTTTATAGATCTAAACCCTATATGCGCTTCAAGAAATCCACCAACTTTGACATAACAAACACATTTGTAAGCAGTGCAATTATTTCAGCTGATAATTTGTGTTTAATATTTTTTGCAATTAAAGCTGCAGTATTAAAAAATACTAAACCTGAAGATCATATTTCACAGACAAAAAGATACATGTTAATGTGTGTAGCTAATAAGCTCAGCTTATCTCAAGTAATTTTGAGTGCTGGCTACCTAGCACAGCTAACTATTGTAATGTAAAAAATAATAAAAAGACAACAGTTATTATTTAGTAAAACAAAATCTCTGTTTTTCTCATCATGCATCTACAACAGAAAAATTGCCATCCTTGAAATCATTTTTAGCATCCTTCACAGAAACAGGTTCTTTTTTTGGACATCCCCTACACTGACAGCGGGGAAAATTGGCGCCATATCCTTCCAATCAGGCGGTCATTGACAAGCTCCAAAAAACTATCCGAAATGTCCTCCGGTGGCTGTTCCCTTGAGCCATGCGGGCCCACTCTCAATTTCCGCTGGTCACCTGGAAAGCTCTCAAGCTCGTTCGTCCACAGGTCTTCTTAATTCAGGGCTCATTGAATAACTGCCCTCTTGAGGATTGAAAATGACATCCCCTCAAGGTGTCAGCTCTCTGCGTCTGTCATTCACTTCCAGGAACCACCCGCATTGTTTTCCTTCTTTTGGAAATCTGCCACCATACAGGTAAATTGTTACAGGGGTGGTTTTGCTAAAGCTCAAAACCTTTTTTTTTTTTGCTGCCCAGGCCAATTTGCTGGATCGTCTGGTCCACTTACCCTCTAAAGTTAACTGTGCACATGGGCCATGTAACTGTATGTGAAGGTATAGGGCTATGCATGAGCCAGTGTGATCATCTGGTGACTTTTCTGGGGCAAGCTAGTGATTTTGCTCCTGCTATCAACTTTGTCCAAAATAGCAAAATTCTGTGTCACCTCAATCAGGCGCTGAACCACCTGTGAAAAAACTTGATCTATTGTCGGAGGTGCCTTTCTCAATTGTAGCAAGTGCTCTAGTGGAAAAATCTGTTACACGTCTGTTTTTAGTTTTTTAACAAGCTGATTCTCGCAAGTTTATTGGGATTTAAGAGGAAGACACCTGTTCTTTACCTGAGAGACACATAGCACCATTAGAGCAACTGAAGGAGAAGGAAGGGTGTAAAAGGCTCTGGGAAAGAGGAACAGATAGTGAGGGTTAACTGGGTGGCAGGGATGGTGGATTCCAAAGCTCTGGGTGATCCCAATCTTACATTGTTCACAGTGGGGGCTGTTAATCAGGTCACATAGGCGGGCACGGTAATCCAAAGGGCACAGAATAAAAGGAAAGGCCAACTCCTCTGCAGCAGTGAGAGAGTCACAGAAGCGAAGCAAGGGTTTTTCAGAATAATTTTCACGCCTCAAATCTCAACCAGAGTTTAGAAGTGCCCTGCTTTCACCCAAAAGCAGTGCAGTCTGTCATAGCAACCTGAAACTTTGAACAAGGAGTGCTTTGGCACTTGAGCTGGCAAGGGAGTCAAGACCTAAGAGGATGATAAGATCACATCTCATCCCAATGCTTTGATGTCAAACCTCTAGATTCAACGTAGAATACAACACAGTTCTCCAGCTGCAGTGCTATTCTTCTTGTGTATATTACTTATTGATTATATGAATCACTGATGAAAAGCCATAATATTATGTCTTCTAATATTCTAGTTAAAAACATAGCAGTGCCCAATCAGCACCAAACAGCCCATAGTTGTTATATGATAAAGCCCATGGCACATTTGTCATCTAATACTTTAAAATCTCGATGTAGGAAAATAGGGAGGGCTGGGGTGTAAACAAAGTGGACAGTTATTCTAATGCCAAGGATATGTGTATGCTCTTCTGCTGCCAGACTGTTTAAGATGCTATTTTTCCTCCAGATAATTTGAATTTCTCCCAAAAATATGACTGCCTTGTGTTCTGTTCTCACACTTACTTCCTGAGAGTCTCTGTATTCTGTTCATTATGATAAATTCATTTGAGTCAGTTTTTTAATTACTTAAGTCAGACGTGGCCAATAAGTAGGGCCAGAAAACTGGACTAAGAGCAGTGACTTTAGTCAGTTGACAGATGTATCACTGTTCCAGGGATACCTAATTTCCCCCACCATTCATATAATTAAATTCTGTTTTTGTTATTTAAAAATTTTATTTCTTCAATCTTTGAGGCTCATTTTCTACAAAAGTTAACTATAAGTTTTTCAAGTCCAAAACTATAGTACTGTGCAAAAGTCTTGATAATAAATACATTATGTGAAGCAAAGATGCTTTAATAATAAACAGTAAAAAAAACACTCCAAAACAATCAAAAAATAAAATCAATATTTTGTGTGACCACCCTTTAGCTTTAAAACGGCATCAATTTGATGACTTTTGATTATCTCGCTTGCTTCTGTCTGTCCAGGTAATCCCAGACAGCCTCAATGATGTTGAGATCAGGGATCTGTAGAGGCCATACCATCTGTTGTAGAACTCCTTGTTCTTCTTTCGGAAAATGAATGTTTGGTAATCTAAAAATTGCTTTTTTCTACTGACACACTAATGCAGAAGACAAAAAAATAAATATCAAAGACTACATTTATGTAAAAAAAAACCCTAGGGTGCCTAAGACATTTGCACACTGTATGTGCATTCGACGACCAACAGTTTTTTCCTCTGGTTTGGGGCAGTAACACACACACATAAATTGCATATTCCTACAGCAAACGGTCTGACACCATAGTCAAACAAATCTAAAATAAACTGCTGACAAAAAAAAGCAGCAGGGTTCTAAATCTAAAGGATTTCACCTCCAAGTTTTTGTCTCTACCGCAATGTTGCAAAAATCATCACATCTTGTGGCACCGTAACACACTTTGATCCGATCAGTGATAGAGGCTCAAATGCTGCAAAAGCCCATAATTTAGCTGGTGTGTCTGGTCTGTCTGAATATAATCCATGTGTTCCTAAACCAGTCCTTTTCTGTTGAATATAACACCTTCAGCTTGCTGCTGTTTACCCTATGTAAAGAGTTACTTTGCCTACTAACAGAAACTTCCTGCACAAACAGCTTAGAATATTACATTTATACATCCATTCATGACGCTTGATACTTACTGAAGTGGTACACGTTAAGATTATTTATTCAACAGTTGTGCAGGGACCCGCAACCTTCTAGTTACAAGTCTGACATTCAGTCACTACACCACACAGCTGACCAAATATACAGATGTATAATAATTTATTTAAGTGTATATATATATATACACTTAAATAAATTTATATATATAGAGAGAGCAATGTATACATATATTAGGGCTGATTAAAATAATTAATTGCGATAATCGCATGATTCTCTGTAGTTAATCGCGATTAATCACAATTTTTGAATGTGCTCAAATTTGGCCGTAAATAAACAATTTTCCATTTAAAAAGCGTTATGTTAGTCATGTCATGTTAATTTTTTTAACCAAACTTCACAGTAATTTATAGATTTTCATGCCTCCAATGTTAATAGGCCTACTTCCTGAGCGATGAAGTTAGAACACATGTGTGCTTGTTGTCGTCTACAGTTTAAATCCTCAACATTGCTATTGCGTTTGTTAGCTTGTTAGCTTGCTGCTCGTTAACTAGTCCATTTGCCTCCTGCGCACAAACTCTAAAAGAGTAGGCTTCTGCTGTCCTGGATTGCTAGCCCTCTCACTACTGCTGCCGGTGTTAACTCTGTCATTTGCTTCTAAATGATACTTCAGATGAAAATGTACCCTTACAGTAGCTGCAAATAGCTGCTTTTATCTAAAAACCCACCTGTAAGGGCTTTGTAATAAAACTGTCCATTTAAAAGTCCTTTAGCAGCTTTCTACATCAATTCAACCTTACTTAATCAACAAAGCTATATCTAAATTCAAGCAGTCGATTGATAAACAAGCGCGAGAGCGTGGAGTTGCATTTTTAGCTATGCATGGTTCTAAGGCTCCAAAAAAAAAAATGTTGTTAATTTTGACACAAAAATTAAGCATTTCAAATTTTATATATATATATTTGGCTTTCCACTTTCCACTGTTACTGTTAGTCGGTGGTAAAAATGTGGCATTAGAGTCAATGAAATGGAAGGCACTTATTTTGTTACAGATGGTAACTAATTTTGATGTATAAAAAATAGGAAGGCATTTGACTTGCAGTGTAAGCATACACTGTCCTAAACTTAGAGTATTTAATAATGGAATTCATTTGGGAATACGTAATGCATCTAATTAAGTAAGAACAAAAGTGTTTGCCCATATGTCTGAAATGAGAGGTGACACATTCAACACGGAGTTTTTAAATATTTTAAAACCTTTTTAGCACTGCAAATGCAAAACATTGCATATTCTGCCATGTTTCTGATGAAGATTATTGAAAAAGGAGATACCATGCCATATATATTTAGAGAGACCGAGCAATCAGATCTCTAAGTAAACCCAAATTAAAGTTAAAGCCAACTCCAACATTTGTTTTCTTGATTGTTACATGATTTAAACCTTCAGACCATCATTGTTCTTCCAAAATGGTACAAAGATATTTTTTTTAAACTCTTTTATCACCTGACATCAAGACCACCCCCTCTCCTTCACTTCTCCTCAACAGTCACCATGAAAGGCCATATTCAGCTGCCCAGGCATCATTAGCAGACCCACACAACCCACACAAGCGGTAATAAATAAATAAATCAGCTCCCAGTAAAACACAAGAACAGGATGTTCATCTCAGAGTGTTCCTCTTGACATTTGCTGCCAACACCAGAAAGGATTGACTTCTTATGGCTGGCATTTGGCTTGCGAATTAGATGTGTAATCACAGCATGGCCCAAACCGAAATGAAAACCACTATTTTAGTGCGTTTGTTCAACTGCCGAGAGGGGAGGACGAGAACGTGAAACGTCACATATGTAATAACCCAAACCCAGTGATAATTGACAGGAAGCCAGACACATTTTTAAAATAGGTGCATTATGGAATGCAGTACTAAAACAGGAAGAACGAACAATGCCACCACATGTAATCAACAAATAGCAAAGGAGCCAAGTAATACACTGCCACTGCAAGTGAGCGGTATCTTTTTTAAAGGGCTTTGAAATGAAAGAGAGAGGCAATCCTCCTGTTATCGTATTCAATGTTATCTGTTTGCATTTCCATTTCAAGGAGGGAAAAAGACAACAGAAGCCACGCACCTCAGGATATAGCTTCTCAAAGGCCCCGGTGGAAAGGTAGCCGCTCTATCTGGCCGTTTCCACCAGCAAAGGCAGTGGCTATCCTTCCGAGGAGGCCGGCTTGACCTTTTCAATATTCACCCCCACATTGCATCCCCCGCCCCCAAACCACCGAGATGAGGGAAAGATTCGCTGCTCGGCCGAACCACCATGGCGAAAAGGTCACTGTAAACCCGCAGATGCACTGGCCTGCCTAAAGGATGAAAGATTACCCATCTCGGATATGGGGCGGTTAATCAGCCGCGGATTATAGATACCTGATTCTTTTGCACAAATGTTAAAGTTTGCATTGTTTTGTCCCAGAGTGCGGCTCACATGACAAGACACAATATTGTAGTGTTTGAATTGCTGGTGGAGAGCTGCAGGAGTTCTGTTACAGCAGAGGAATGGTTTCGTCTGTGTCACGCAGCGTATACGGAGCACTTTCCTAATTTAAAAATGTCCAGGGTATTAACTGAAATCTCCAGGAATTTAAAAAAATAATCCAACTGCGAAATGCTGAGGATATTGGGGATTTATAACTTGATACATGGGGCCAAGAAAAAAAAAATGTTCACATTCTAATTAACGCAACAAAACAGCTTATAGTATAATATTTTGACAGTCAACTGTGATTCCCTGCAACCTAGGGGGAAAACCAGAACCACGCACTGCCCACAGAGATGTACACAAAAGCTACTATTGCAGGTGTTATTTTACTGTTGTGCAGGTGCTCACACCCACTAGCAACGCCCCTCTGGAATGACTATGCCTAGAGTTGTCATTAAAAACATCGGCAGTTTATTATATGCGTTTGCTTGGGACTTTGTGATATAAGCAATTTAGATGCCTAGCAGGTGCGTCTACCCATGGTTATATACACCGATTACAAATTGACACCCAATCTTTTTATATGGCCTGATGCTCACAAAAACAATTCTGGTCCAGTCCCTCCTCAATCCCTCCTCAAACCAGCAATACCCCTTCTCAGATCTGACCCTGCTGTGAACTGGTCACAAGTCTAGGGCCTTTACCACGGCCAATATCTGTATGCTGTCTATCCTCTGAACCTTTCCAAAGCTGAGTGATATGGGGAATACGGCTTCGGTACCAGGCTGGCAGCAGTGCACAGTGTTATCAGGCTGACGGGCAGTGACACAATGATGTAAGCAGCTCATCTCGTCACCCAGGCAACAGTGTATAACACCAGTTCATCTGGGTCATTCCTGGTTTCTTTGGGGTTGGGGTTAAGGAAATCAACGTAGCTATTTGTATGTCCAAAGAAGTCTACAGTATTGAATCCCTTACAAAAATATATTTAGCCTTTTTTTGGCATTTAATAAGTATTGTATTAGTATTTGACTGCCGCATGACATGAAAAACTGCTATTATCGTCTTAAATTATGTAGACCATAATTTGCCACAAAAGGTATATATTTGACATCAATGAATACACACAATAAGTGAGAAGTTGGGAATACCGTAAAGAAAATACAGTATCAGAGCTGTTGTTATTTTTTTGTTTTGTTCAGTGCTTTGATTAGACATCTCATTCAGCGCCTTGCCATTTAGTTAGTTCCTCTTATGGAGAAGCCATATTTAGTGTCTGTGGTTTTGTTTTTAAAGACAGGGTCAATAAATCTAACTATTTGAAAATTAGAAATGTGTGTAATAAAAGAAACAACAGAGGAAGTAATGCAAATTTGAATGAAATACCTGCCTCGGAAAGACATTTCATTTAAATGAAACATTAATTTAAAGTCTGATGGGATATATTTATTTATTAATTTATTTTATTAATAAAAGACAGAAAAGCTGAATCATTCTCTCCTGTTTTTTGTTGAAAAGTAATGAGCAAGTCCAATAGTATTTTGAAAACGTAGTCAATGCAAAGATATATTATTAGAGGGGGTGGGGAATAATTATTGGAAATGGAGAACTGATTCAGATGGCTTCATCGCTTCCAACTTTTTGCACTAAACAAATAGATGTTTACGTAAACAGAAAGTTAGCAAACAAAAGATGTCAGATTGCAACAGATGGCAGAGAATAAATTGTTTTGGCTTGGCATCGATGGTGAAATGGATTTGTTTGACCTTCATTACTCCCATCATGTCATTCCACAAAGCTCTTTTGTCAACCAAAATCAATTATTCTCCCTGAAAACCAACAATGTCATATTTCTGTCCCCTTCTCGCTCTCTTTATCTCACTCTTTCCCACTGTTTCCCCCCCCCTCTTTCTTTCTCTCACACATACACACTACTACAGAGAGCTTAAGAGAGTGGGTAATAGTCCTGTCAACCTTGTACTTGGCAAATCAATTACCATTACAATAGCTGTCTGCCCACAATGCAGCTATGGGGAACAGCATATTTTTTAATAACATTGGATATTCCTCTGTGCTTGTAAAGGACAAGTTAACGTTGTTTGACTGAGGGCAGTAATTGTCCTGAGATTGTGCTGAAAGAATTTAATGAACAGGCCCCGAGCAAACTCAAAAAGCTCAGGTGTGAGGAAAAATAGAATATCCATGCTCTGACCATTGGCGGCTGGGACACCCCCGCAGCTCTTGCAAGGCGGGGGGGGGTCCCACACCCCAAGGGCCCCGACTCCCCACCTCATAGCAAAAAAATAAAATAAAGATTTTGACGCAAAAAAACTAGCAACAACGATATCGAACATGCATTGCAGTCCACAGCAAAATGCTTTACTTCATCAATGGAGGGGGCGGGGGGGCTCGAGCTCTGACCGTGCAGGGAGGCCTCTCCAAAGTCCAGGCTGCCATTGGCTCTGACTCATGCAACTGCCAGGCCCGGTTGCTAGCTTGACAGCTTCTTGATCGGGCAGACAAACACACAGTCCTGTTATCCAGGACGGGTTGGGTGGCAGATTCAACTTGTTGAAATTTTATGCTTCACTTCAGTGATTTACAAAAGCCATGAATCAGGTTCAGGGGGAGGAGAGAGGTAACACACAAATTTATGGACCAAAAAGTGCTAAAGGCACCCATAGGAGAACTATAACCAACAAAGGACCAGCATATCTTGTCATAAGTTGTATTAAAGTAAGAATTTGATTAGTTTAATGAGCGGTTGTCATGGCCTTGCAACCTGAGAAAAATGGAACATTCTAGTGGGATGACAGAGATATATGATTCTGGAAGAAGTATTTTTTATATGTTTTAGTACATTTTAGCACTCACCTCGAATCAAGGATTCACCTTTTCCATATTTAACACTGATAGCTTAAGAAATTCCTTGCAAAATGCATATGGCACAATGTCTTGGTATACAAATCTATTGAGCAAATCTGAAAGACCTTCATATCAAAGTTCCGTTTCATAAGGATGTAAGGATTATTATTCCTTCTTAGGAGATATGGCACCGCTATAGAAACATCACCCTGGAATGCTTCTGTTTCCTCATCTTGACGCAAATGCTTATGGGATCGCTTTATCCCACCGAATCTGTAGTCTACAGTGGCCAATTAGGATGTGCATTTCTTGCAGTGGATTGAAAGAGTATCAAGTTTATTATACATGCACAGCCAAGCGCTGGGTGCCCTCTCGATGTCAACTCAGTCACGTGTAATTGGTTCTTGTAATAGATTGGGAGCTTTGCTAATAAGTGGGGAAACATTATCCACACTGTTCCAGGCTCCCCACCTCAGAAGATCAAAGCGTGTTGCATGTGCAGGCAAACACTGGGCTCCTTTGATATTTTGCTGATGTCCTCAACTGAATTATTGGGCAGATTCTTTTTTAGCAACAATGAAAATCAAAATAATCAAATACAGTACCTGGACTATTTAGGAAATCCTCAAAAGAATATTAAATGGCTTGGGCTGCCCATGCGACTACCTCCATGGTTTTGGATTCACCACTCACCCAATCAGAACAGGACACATGAAAAGTAATGAAAGCAAATAAATGTATTTGTTAAATAGTTGCAAATAAGAAATAAACAAGTAATAACCATCAAAAAACAGGCTGCATTTCACAACTTATACTCTTCCCTCATTGCCTATGGACTCAACAATTCAACTCTGATTGGGTAAGTCTGGAATGCTGCATGGACGCCTTTGGAAGGGTTGAGTGGCTGGTGGTGTCGGCTCTCTTAAACCCAAATGCAGTCGTGAAAATAAGTCTGCAACGCACATGCAGAGCATATCACTGTAAACACACGGAGGGAAGAAAACTGCTTAAAGTTCTCCCACATCCCTCCCACTTCACACAGGACTGCGGCACAAAACCTAAATAAATAAATGCCTGCCGATTGCATCCCCAGCAGTCCGAAAACACAACTAAAATGGGAAAAACAGCACCATGCATAACACCAAAACATACAAAAAGAGGGCTAGCTTTCAAATCAGTCACACTGCAATCACCATCTCTTGGAATGAACCACAGCTCCAGGTGGATATGTCTGACTGCTCTTCTTCACATGCAGTAAGGCAACAGGGCGCTAACCCCATAGCAGACTTTGTGCAGCCCACTCACACACAGAATACAGCACAAGATATTCACCCAGACGATGAGTGTTGGGGAACCTTCTTCTGCCCGCTGTACTCCATAAGAAGCTCAGGAAACAAGTAATAAAAAGCACAAACAACATTAAAAAAACAAGACCATCTGCCTCAAACCACTAAAAAAACTTCAGCCAAAACTAAGCAACTAAATATTCTAATTCCCCCTTCTGAGCTCAATGAACTTATCTAAGGAATAAACAAAAGAAAAAACATAAGAAAGAATTATGCTCCAAAACCGCTGCCACCAGCTCTCATCAGTTTCTGCTAGCTCACCTTATCTAGTCTCCCCCTCTCTGACCTCCTTTTTTAAAGCCCCAGCTTCCCAGCTGCAGCTGGGGCCAATTATGGACAGAGAATGGAAAACAGAAATCCAAAACTATTTCAAAAAACTAAATCAATACCCCAAAACAACTCCTTTCCCCAGGTTGAGGCATAAACAGCAGATATAAAGCAACGGCTCAGCAGGTTAAAGTGCTCAGATTTGGGGTTTTTTAACATTTGCACGTGCTTTCACAAACATCATGACCAAACCTGTAATAACACTACATGCTACAGTTTTATATTTCTCTCTAACAAATTATTCACCCTGCAAAATACATTAAGCCTCATTTCTAAATAATTATCTCCAGTTAGCTAAGCCAGGGATGAAAAATTGTACTTTCTCAAATTAACTGTTAAGATTACGGTGAATCAAACAGCTGAAATATTCTCAAACTCCTTTTAACCAGCAATAGACAAAAAAAAATTAGTTTTTATTATGTAAGAAATGAAGAGATATCTGTTTTTAAATTAATTGATTTAATACAAAAAGTGGTCTTTGTGGCCAGTTGCTGTCAAAGATGGTTTGTTTTATGGCCTTGTTAAGACTATATAACCCCAGTGGATTAAAGAGCGTTATAACCTCCTTGTGCGCCTCTTCGGTTGAAACCTCTTTTCCTTGGGGAAGTAACAAGGGATCCTGAGCAGTAGTTATACAGATTTCAAAAGTTTTTCTCCACTGCTGAAAGGCTGACTTTCAATAGTGGTAATGTACCCATTTCCATTGGCCATTATTGAGGTGTGAACAACGTTGATCTGCAGGAGGAATGCCCAATCAATTCTCCGGCACCTTCTGGCATATGGGTGCACCAAGGAAATGCCAAGAGGCAATGACGTCACCCAGGCAAAAGTTGCCTTTCATTTGCCCAGTAGGTGTCTGAGTGATGCAGACTTTGGCTTTTAATATACTTTTTTTTTATTTATTCTTTTTTTAAAATCTGTTTTGGCTGAGGAACCTGTGAGAATAAACCACAATCTGCCAGGTGTTTTGTTATTTATTCAGTTGTTTATTAATGTATTTATTTATTACAATCATTTGGTTAAACATAATGACCATTGGTTGTTGTTCCCAGAGGCTGTGTCTGTGACGCTACCTAACCCTCATTCATAGCCACCTTATGGTGAGAGAGAGCAATGTCAAGTTTCCAGCCTATGCATTTATCAACCTGCTAAACCAAAAAATAAATAAAGAAACAACCTATAGGAAACCTGTTAGTGTGTCCCATGCCATAGTTGCATACCTGGTTATTTAGAGTGTTCACTAAAAAGCTATTCTCCTTGACAGGAAATAAATTTCAATGAAGCAACATATATGTTCTAATTACATAAAATATTGTAACGGGGATGGAAAGCAGCGCCAATGGTTATTTAACCATCCCGAGGGGGCTGCTGGGAAGCCTGGCTCCCGAACTGTAAATGATGTAAATAATGTGTTCGATGTTTCGTGTTTCACATAATGTTGATGTGTGGTAGTTTAGTTTAGTTAACTGTATCATCAAGTATCTTTGTGGTTATGATTTAGTTCCCTCACTGTGGGCTGGTTTGCTTGTTCGTGTGAGGGCTTTCTGCGTTTTCCTTTGTGTTGTCAGTTCTTTTCACTGCCAGTTCTGCCTTTGTCAAGGCGCTCGTAAGCGCATGTGTAAATAAAGAGCACGTCTTTCTGTTGAATTGGTGTCTGACTCGCTTGAAGAGCAGAGTAGTAGCACTCCGAAAAACGCTACAATATGATTTTTCTTTCAGGAGTTTCAGATGTAAAATGTGTGCAAGATACTCTATTGATTTTTTTTCTTAATTGAGAACATGAATCCCATTGGGTGTATGAAGCCCTTTTTGTACATTTAAATGTACAGAAAGATTTACCGAAACACCTGCTATTTCCATTCCGTTTTTAGTTACCTTGATCTAGCACATGGAGAACATTCCAAATAAAATTTTGCGATTCTTGTGCCTTGTCAAATTGTAAAACTAAAATTGCAAGAGGTAAAGTTAACTAAATCTCATTTCTGTAAGGAGCATATTTAATGTCAGGGCACTATTGCACCAAAATGAATGCTTTATGGCATGTGGGTCTTTCTGTTCCTGTGTACGTTTATTGTGACTTGGAAAGGGTGGAGTAGGACTGTCAACGATGTAGGAATATAATTAAATTAGAACTAGAAGTGGGTACTTCTACATGCACACAAACCCATTCAAAGTAATGACAGTAATTATACATTAGTGTTTTACTTGATTATTATACTTACATTTTCAAATGAATGGCATTTTGTTGAGGAATTATATGGGTATATAAATTCACATCTTGTATCTTTTGACAGTCTCGGTTTTGCTGCCAAGGTGGGTGGCTAACTAGTGTCAAGTAACTGTCAATGTTGCGTCAAGGAGACTAATGAAGCGTTTATATATACAACCACTTTCATTTGCATAGATATAGTGTAGGATCACAGGAGCCGGGAGAGATCAAAGCGGGGTTATTTTAACCTTTGAAAATTAGAGGCGTATACCTATCGCGATTCAAACCAGCTCATCCTTATGAGAAACCTTTCACTGGACCAATGGACATTCCACTTTTGTAGTAAAAGGATTATTGCAATGAGGAATCGGCTTTGTGCTTTTGTTTACATCATATTCAATAAACAAGCCTAAACCTCGAGCCCCTTTGTGTCTATGTGTGTGCACAGAGCCCAGCTTCAGTACATCCTGTTTCCTACACTGACCAACTGTCATCATCTCCTATTTTTGGTCTTTACTTCCCTTAACGTGCTATAGCCCTCATGGAAGAGCCTGCCCAGCATGGTGCTTTCGCCACCAGCATCTTCTCTGCCTGCATGGTGCCAATTGCCTAGTCATGTCATTCACTCCAGGCGTAATTGTACAGCGCCAGTCCTGCGGCCCTAATGTTTTTTTATTTTTTTGATGAAACAACAAAGAGTTTACAGAGTAGCTGGAGGAAACAGTAAAGAGGAAAGAGAGCTTGTCTGTGTGTGAAAGGTTTTATCTTTATGGCTTACTGCGAGATTTAACCCTAGAGCCTCAAATCCAGGCAACACATGCATGTCCCTAGTGTTATTTTTCAGCTGGTAGATGAAAAAACATACAGGTACCTACTTTCCTATTAAAGAGACAATTAATTTCACTGTTATTCAGTTACCCTTTATTCATTTAGGTTTATTTAGTCTTTTGGAAAAAATCATTCTTATTAATTGTGATTTGTTGAAATAGCACATATTCTTATCTCTCCATTGAACACAAAAACTACTTAACTTATACGACACATTACCCATTGGCAGCTGTCTGTATGTGCATCATCACAGATATAATAATTATCTCAGTAATCACCATGATCAGCATCAATTAGTTCCACTGAAAGCTCATTTCAATGAGCGACTTTCGGCACACTGAATGTTAGAGCGCCTGGTACAGAAGTGCATTAGATTAATGTACCACTGTGGACACAATTTCACAACAAAACCAAACATTGTAAGTGATACAATCACAGTTAGTATTATATTCACATCTAGAACTATAATCACAGTCACCTGCCTTGGGGCCCTGGAGTACAGGAGGGATACCAGCAGGTCGGTTTTGAAGGCGATACCCCATTTTAAACAATTAATTATTATATTGTATGTACATTATAGAGGTTTTCAAGGTTAGTTTGGAAATTTTGGAAATACACCACTCTTAGACTGAACTCAACCAACACCAATATAATACTACAAACATTATCTACTCTGCACTAATACAGTGACCTCTGAAAGTTGTACTGGTATTTTTTTAAATACATTTCTCATGTTGCAGCAGCATCCAAACATGTTATGAGCTGATGGTTTGTGTTATCTGGGTGGCTTTATTTTATGTGGTCCTGAAAATATTTGCCTACTCAGAGATGGATTGAAACCAGCTGTCATAAACCAAGCTGGCTGAATGTCACTTGCATCTGGATACACGTGTTTGTGCTTTGGAGGGCAAAAGAAAAGGAGAGTAAAGGAAAACAAAAGTGGATTATTGTATAACCTCCAGAGAAACAGACAACAGAGATGATAGGCATAGTTTATCATATTCATTTTCTTTATCGTGTTATCTCCCACTCCTTGAGGTAGGATCAGACAAGAGATTGCAATTGGAATAATTTTCTGCTTTCTCCAGTTCCTGTAAGTGTGCCAATCAACACTTATTATGGCTGCTTTTTCTCTGTGAATGAGGCTTTTATGGAATACACAGGTTGCCATGATATGAATGTGTGTGTGAAAACAATGCCATAATTTCTGTAAGGTTTGTGTAGGGAGAGGATTCTGTGTTAAACTTTTCCAGCAGACAGGAGAACTATGGTTAAGGACGTTTAATGATCATTAAATTCTGCATGGAATGAATGGTAACCTCCCAAAGAAACAGACAGGGGCAGCAAGGAACGGTGATTACACTATCAAATCACGATAAAATCACAATCACAGACTACAGCTTGCGCAGCGCAACACACCCATACTGCAATTGACAGTGGTGTTAAGACAGAATAGAAGTTTTTTTTAGTTTTTTTTAACATCTTCATTTCAATGCAGCAACCATGTTAATTTAAAGAGCCATGGTGAATTCATTCTACTTAAAATTGATATTGCCGTTCTAAATTAATGTGTGCACATTAGCGATTTATCAAGTTGATAAATTTTTACATCAGAACTCCTATAATTCCTAATGGTGTTAAACAGTAGCGGCTACTCAGAGGAGACAAGCGAAGCCCAGCCTCCTCGTGGATTTAATTGAAACATTTTTCTTATTACACTATTAAAATGGGTCAATTTAAAGAACTATTGTATGCACTTACGGGTTTCATTATGTCTCAAAATGATTACAGAAGCATCGTCTTCGATCAAATGTTTTAAAAAAGCTCAATTACTTTTATGATGAAATTTTGCCACACCTCCTCTAGAAATCCATTTGGATACTGTTAGATAGTAGAGTATCGAAGTCTTAACCTCCTTGGTATGACATGCCGGAGGTAAAAATACTACATAGACACACGTGTGGTCAACTATTTGGCAAAACTTCTCTGGTATTTTTAGAGACATATTAACTTTAAATGAAATCAGTGGTGGGTCAACCAATAGGGTCAACATGAAGCCATGTAAGGATATCATTTTTTTGTTAAAACATAAACCGTGCTGTGTACAAATTTGACAGTCCCCAAACTACATATCCCAAGAAAAAAGCAAAAAAAATTCATAGAACAGGAGTCATTGGTGAAGTTGACATTTACCACCGATGCTGGACACTTGTTAAAAAAAATTATAAATTTTACTTGATAGCAAATTGTTGTAGGCCTGAACAGAACTAAAAACTTTAATCATCAAATGGTAGAAAGTTTGAATACTTGTCTTTTTCTTAAATTGCAGTAGTATTTTTTGCATTGAGTCATGTGTTACTGTACCTATATTTTGACCCACCACTTGCCCTTGATCAGTCCCACACTGCCTATACCACGCCGCCCTCCTTGGGGTGACAGTTCAACAAATATACAAAATTCAGAATTTTCTGTACTCGTTATTTTTCTTTTCTTTTTTCCCACATTACCATATACATATAACTGCCCTCTTGTGATTTTGGCCAAGTGCATCAGCTGTTTGACATCAGCTGTTTGATGCTTGCTGCTGAAATCCGTAGCACCAGATTTTTGTACTTTACGTAATTATTATTGTAAACAATTTAATAATTCAACTTGCTCCATATACTACGGGGCATAAAATAAGGGACTTCCCTTTGAAAATGGCTGAGATTGCAACCCCGATTGCTATGGTACAGGCAGGCACTGGCCACCCATTCACTGGGTTGCATCCAATTCTAACACTTGGACCAGTGCAAAATTTAGCATTGTGAATACCAGAAAAACTGAATATTTGCTTAGGCTTTTCTTGAAGGCTGAGCAAGCAGAAGTTTTAGCATCATATGCTGCAGAATCTAATTTCAGAAAGTTGTGTTCAGAGGCTTGCCCAGCTAATCTACCAAAAACCATCTCACTGAAAGATTTGCTTAATTTAAATGCTGTCAGCGGGAGGTTTTTCTCAGCATTTGTCTCAGTTTTTTCGGAGTCTACCGTAACACTAGCGAACAAAAAGCTATTTTGTTTAATCCGGCCATAAAACAAAGTCACAATCATCATTAAAATGCAATTTCGCAAATCTATACAGGTATTTTGGATTGAGTCTTCAGAAAAGCTTCTTCCTTTCAACTCCAGACTGTCTTGGAGATCTATTACCTGCAAAAACCATTTTTCTCGAAGCACATGGTGGCTTCCCCTTCCAGGAAAGGTAGCAACTGTCCTTTTCATTCTTTGTGATGGATACTATGGTGGAAACTGGTAGATTCAACTTCTTGCGAATTATGCATAGCAATCACTTAAATTGTGATGGATAATGATTCTTTGTTTGTACTTTTCTGTAAGTTTGCTGGCCTTACAACGATTGGTTCTTACCTCCTTTTATACACCATGGAACTAGGGGCCCAACGATAGGTTCTAAATTAATCTACAGGGAAACGATATAGGCTTATTTTTGCTTTGGTTTGCTTGTAGTTACCTACTAATGATAATGCTTTTAGGTTTCTGTGTTACCACACTATTCTATAGGGAACAAAGTATGTTACTAAATTCTGAGTTGCTAGTTCATTTTGCACACTCATTTTCTGTCTGTTAAACTGTGTTTTTGGTTACATCTAACAAGAATATTAATTAATATGGAAGGCATGGTATGATAAAAGGCAGCCTACAGCACATTTGGTCTGGGTGTGTCATTTCAGTACCTCTCCAAACAAGGAAGCATATGCAGAGCTTTCACATCCTTGGTGTGGGTAATGTAACCGGACACCACGCCACAACGATTGTTCGCATGAGTCTGTAACCCCAGGCAACAAAGTGAAATGAACTCACGCTGAAAACCAATCTTCTCCTTCGCGCACAGGAGATTATTCAGTTTTGGCAACGTTCAGGCAACGTTTAAGTTTTCCGAACATGACTGACTAGATTTTGTCCCCACTTTCTGAGCAATCCGTATCTATCATTATTTTTTCTTCCTGGGACAGCTGTGGTGCTCTCTGAATCTAATATAGTTCCTCTCCTGGTGTGTTAATGCATTCTTTCAAAATCACAGGCGTAACCAAAGGACTCTAATGCCCAATGTCACACGGTTGGAAAATGCAGTAAGTTCTGCTTTTAGGAGTAGTGTTATGGGAAACTTGCTTTATATGACTGGTGCACTGAATTTTCCCCCCAATTTGGCATTCCTTCGAAGATTCTAACAAAAGTCAATTTTTTAATACATCTTTTACGATTGAATTGCTTAAAATATTTGTTTTAATATATAAATTAAATCTTGGTTTCAAATATAAATATATAAATGTTTAGCAACTGCACGTGCACGCACACAAACACACACACACATATGCAAACACACAGCCTCTAATAAACGGAGAATAAACACTAAAAACATAGAGTTTAGTATTTCATATTGTACACTCCATACATATCAGCCAACACCAAGGACATAGATGTGAGCACATGATCACGGGTAGACAACAATGAATGAGACAGATGTTCCGTTTTCTTTTAAAAGTCCAAGTGGTACAGAAACCGGTGCAAAGTAACTGGATAACAGATAACACATATGCAGACTACGAAAATAACAGACGACATTAAATATGTTCACATCAGCTGAATAACAAAGCAGATACAATATAAACACAATGGGAAGATGGTCAGATATGCTCACATTGATCCTTCTGAATCTTTCCCTGAGGTAACTAATGATTAATCTCATTGTTTCCCCATGGTTTGGTAATTAATCTTGGGTGAACTCTGGCCTCAGTTATCCAGGACATTTGATCTTTGTGGAGAAACGGAGGTGTAGCCAGGCAAACATGGAATTAGTCGGGAGCCCCCTCAGCCCAGAAGCCAGTCCCAATGTCAGAGCTGTGAGCACCTGCAGCCTGTAATACCCTTTCATAGCGACTGCTATGCTAACCGACTTGCAGAGAAACAGCCAGATATTGACAAACAGATTCAGCAGAGGCACGCTCCACAGGCTGAGTACCTGCAGACTTTTACTACAAAATTCTGATCACATCAAAAAACTTCTACAATGGTAAATAAAGACATTGAAATATTGTTTGCAGAGCAAAAGGCACACCTGCTACTATCATCAGACAATGGTGACTGTTGAGAACAACTTCAATGTGAGGTGCAAAACCCCTGGACCTTTGTCTCTGCCCGAATGCTTTCCACTGGGTTCTTATGGAGAAGCCCAAAAGCCAATTATAAAGAAAGCCACACACCTACACTGAGCCCAAATGAATGTGATTCTCACTGTCAGTCAAAGCCCTGTTCCTTCAAGCCTTCAGGCTCAGGCCTGGATTGTCAGCAGCCCTGAAGGGGCCCCTTGGGGGGCACTATTGCCAGCCCTGAGCTTGCGAGAGAATTCTGCACCAAATCCTGCTGCTGACACCGGAGTTATACCGGCACACCGTGAGAGTAACCACCAAATTATGTTAAAGTTTCCAGGCTTTCCTTATTTATTATTGAAGCCTCAGGGTCGACAACTCGCAAGAGCCAAAAAAAGTGCAGTTAATAACACCATATGTAACAGCAACTGAAAATGGGTCCGACCAGCATGACACAAATCCGTTTCCCTGGAGATCAAAGGAGCCTCGGTCTTTAAGATTAGAGAAGTGACCCTAATTTCCCCCCAAAGCATTATCATGCCTTATCCCTGGAGAGCCATTCACCGGGAGGGCCTGGTGCAAGATACAAACAGCTCGCAACTCAACCCACTTCATCAATGTAATGGGACGCTGAGTTTTCTCTGTGAAAATGGCAGCTAATATCTGCAATAGTGGATCATGTCATAGTGAGGCCATTGCCCCCCCCCACATTAGGTACATAGTGACATGTCAGTCTTAGGGCTCGATAAAAAAGAGTGAGGAGCCAAAACGGAAGTCTTTCATTCTATGGATTGACATTGTCTCTTACTGACAATGATTAACCATATTTAATTTTGGGCTATGTCCCGGGAAACATGACCTTTTCCGATAAACTAGTCGTCTGACACCTTGAGCAAAAAAATAAGTGCCCACAGGAGCTTTGGTCCGCAGTTGGTAGAACGTTCAAATGCAGGTTTCTCCCTCTAAGCTATTGTAAAAAACTACTTCACTATTGTAACAGTTCTCGTTTTATTGAGGTATATATCAACATAGGTTTTAAGACAGTGACAGTTGCATGTAGTCAAATATTTTTGGGTTAGGGTTCAACAGCTGTAATTATCCTAATGAGTATACATATGCCTGTCTTTTTCTTAATATCCATAATCCATTAAACAATATTTAGGTTTCCTAAGTAAGTGTAAATTGGATTTAGATTTACCAGTTTCAAAAATGGCAATTTAATTCAACATGAATTCACCATATGAACAATTAATAGGAATTGAAATAGAGAAGGCTCCATTATAAATGTTACTCTGACATTTATGGATAATATAACGTATCCCAAAGCCCCACACCTCATTGTCTTTCTGTCTCCCACATTGCATTCCTTACCTCGCCCATCACCATCTGATTGCCTATGATGATGCTTCTATGAATTAGCCCCTAACTTTGTGCAGATATATTGCTTTTCATCTCAGCTACGCCGGTGATCCTTTTAATTTCCCCAGTGTTGATTTAATTTCTATGTCGTAAATTGCACTTCCTCCAGGATCAGCCAGCATGGTCTCAGACAAAAGAACAGAACCGGGAGGAATTAGATGTCAGGTGAGCTGGAACAAGCTGGACAGGCTTTCAATGAGGAAACAATTTGAAAGCAGAAATGCTGCAATCACCAGCAAATTAGATATAAACATTGGCATTTTTATTCATCGGCTGAACCGCGAAACCCTTTTCACGTGCTAATTTATCCTCAATAAACACATGTCACGCCTTTATTGTGCATAATGGTTCCTTTTTATGCATAGCTCCCATCCCTTCCAGCCAATAAGGAAGCACTCTTCTTAGCCTTTGAACAATCAGATTGCATTTATTTGGCATACCGCTCCTCTGTTTAATGATTGTTGTAGCATGCACGTACTGTAGCACCGTCAATGGACAATTATATGACATGTGTCTCAAAAAGCAGCCAGTCCCTGTCCTAAAGGCACACTGCTCCACAAATATGAATTCATCCCTTGCTGTGTGTGCTCATAATCCATTTGCCTAAAGGGTATCCACACGGTGTGAGCTGCCGGAAGTCGGAAGCCTTGGCGTCAAGCCATACTGTTTTCAAACAAGCTGCTTAACCTCTGCAACAAGGGACCAGGACTGGCTGCAAGGACAGCTGGACCAGAGGAGGGAGAGCCCGTGGGTTTGTTTGTGCCTGCCTTTCCAGCACAAACACAGTATGCTGTATTATTCCACTGGCTCAAACATGTATCACCCACCCACTCAACTATTAATCCATATTCCACCATGCCTGCCTCCTACCCACCCAAACATTATTGAAAATAGTTCAGTGTAAAATTCAAATTTTTAAAATACTTTATTTATGCTAGAGAGTGTGTTTTACTGATATTATGTGCTTGGCCACATCACAGCCACGTCAATAATCACAATAACACTCACCCTTATTGCTGGCGACTTATTGGTGACTTACTGCTTTTATGAAACAGATCGATATGCTCTTTTTGCATTAAACCACAAGGAATCCGAGAGACATAATTTTACAGTCTTACAGTTAAGTATTAACGATTACCAGAAACATATTAGTCCCTCAATGAAAAAATCCCAGGCAAGAACTGTAGTTAATTTTCTTTGATAGCTAATAGATCACAACAACGTCATTGATCTAATCGGGGGATAAGGGAGCAGTTTGCTATTGTCTCATAACAGCAGGATTGGAATGCAAACCGAACAATTGAAGCACATGGCCAGAGCATTAGAGTCTGTTTTGTAACACACTGTATGGCTTAGAACTCATTTAAAATAATAAAAAAAATTTTGTCAACACAAAGAGCACGATGTGTTTTTGGGAGGTTTTCTAATGTTGTTGTTTTTTTGTCTCGATTTTTGCATATTTAAAGACAATTAGACGTAAATTAAATACAATGGAGATTTGGTGATTTGGTGAGCAAGAATGTGCTGCAAAAATAAAATCAGGAGACGACAAAAGAAAAGATGTACCTCACACGCATAAAAACAAAAACAAATATCAGAAGCATAAATTGTCTCTTATGATGCAGAGACAGCGCTGGGAAATAGTGATGTTTTCTTGTTAACCTAAAGAGCGACAGCTGTGCTAAAAATAAAAACCCAACTAAACCTTACATTGTTTACCTGCTGGCAGGGGCATGGACTCAACAGGGTCAAAGCCATTAGCAAACTGAATGCTGTGGCGAGCTGTCAGGCATGTATCTGTAACAATGTCATTGTCCATGATAAATATTTATTGTAAAAAGGACAGAGATATATAAAAAGGGTTGTTTAACAAAGGAAAATATTTTGTCCACATAGCGGACACGCTTAAATAGAGTGACGTGAGTGACCAGGCATAATTTTTAAGCTTTTCACGCTTCCCTGTTGATAATAAAAACCCGTTATGATGCAAACCTCAATGGAGATTGTATGTTTTGAGTGTCAGTCAGTATCGATCAAGGCGTAATTTAGAGAGAGCACCATGTTATATACTGTGCCTATAAAAAGCATTCACCCCCCTTGGAAGTTTTAATATTTAATTTTTTTTTTAATATTGAATCATGGTGAACTTCATTTGACATTTTTGACACTGATAAACAGAAAAAGACTCTTTCATATCAAAGTCAAAATACATTTCTACCAATTAGTCTAAATTTGCAACAAATATTAACACAAAATAATTGGTTGCATAAGTATTCACCCCCTTCAAGTCAGTATTTGGTAGATGTACCTTGGCAACAATTACAGCCTTGAGCCTATGTGGATAAGACTCTATCAGTTTGGCAAATCTGGACACTGCAATTTTTCCCCATTCTTCTTTGCAAACTCTGTCAGGTTGTGTGGGGATCTCAATTGGGTTGAGGTCTGAACTCTGGAGGTCTCCAGGACATTAACATTGTTGTTTCGAAACCATTCTTGTGTAGCTTTGGCTGTATGCAAATGAAGCTCACTATGATTCAATTAAAAAATAAATATATATATATATATAAACATACAAGGAGGGTGAATACTTTTTATAGGCACTGTATGCCTTTTTGTAGCTGTAAAAAAACTGTACATACCATGAGGTGGGCCCCAACCAGTAACCAGAAAAGGAGAGAGCCTCAAGCACGATATGCTCATGGATGCAAAATCCAAAGGGATGTTCATTTACAAAGTAAGAATGGCAAAAATAATCTTAATCTGAGCCCTTACTAAATATAGAGATAAAGAAAATGATCCAATCAAATGGCAGAGGGAGAGCAACCCACGCACAGAGAGGAAAGCAGAATGATCAACCGAACGACTGTGATCTTTCTCTCCGTCACTCTCCCTTCCTTTTTCTCCAGGAAAATCTCTGTAATTCATTTCTTTATGATGTCACCCCATCTGTCCATTTAAATTGGTCAGGCCTTTGTGGCCAAAAAACTGGGAAAGACAGCCATTGTCCCCAGCTTAGAAAATGTAAATATTGTTTGATTGAATGGTGGCACTTCTTGAGGTTACATAAATCTATCTTTACAAAGCATTATGATTAAAGATTATGAACAAATAATACATTTTAATAATACATAAATACACAACTTTCTTGTTAAACTGTAGAAATATATGTAGAAATAAGAAATGTGTTTACACAAATTCATCACAAAATGTACAAAACATTAATATTTTATGATAGGTAAGGATGTACAACTAATGCATGATCAAAAACATCTGGTAATATGAGATTAAATACTTAATACATTATTTATAAATATATTCATAACTATCTATAACACTTTCGTCTGGGTTATCTACAAGGGATGGTCTATGGCTGACACATGCAATGCCGATGCTTTATGTACAGGGTGAAGAAATGGGATAATTAAAATTCTTATTGCATCGTTTTTTGTGAGCCGCACTTGGCTCATGGGCAGTAGTTTTACACCATTATAATGCCCTAATGTTCCATTCCTTCTCGGCCTGACTATTTTTTGGAACACTCAGAGGAACTACAAGAATTCTCCCTCTGATTTTTATACTTTGAGAATTTCTTACATTGTCCTCACATGAGCAAACTATTTTAAAAAAATGCTTCATAAGACACAGTTTCCAAAATGTAAAACAATAAGAACTACCGGATCATTCTGCGGTAGGGCAGAATATAATGACTGAGAAATTTCCAGCTGGTGGAAGGCTTTTTTGTGAACCAAACAGTTTTACATTTGACGCAACAGTGCTTTCATCTACAAGGCAATTTGACAAAGCAATGATGTTAAGAAATATGATAGATACCAACCGTTGCCTGCCACCAAAAGGCACTGTCAACATGTTTTGATGAAGCTGTTGTTTGGAATGCAATCAATTTTGTTGCAAATTACAGGATCTTAAAGACTTTCCTGTGGTCATAGGCTGCTTTGGTACAAAGTTAAAAAATAGCAGTGGGTTCTGGGAACCACAGCACAGCCAGCTGAGCATCAATAGCGTGGTGGTCAACAAACAGTTCATGTTCAACAGTCAACTCAATGGCTCAATAAGCTGTATCGAGTGTTATATATAGAGCAGCCATCAAATGGTGTGATTCCAGTCCTCAAGGTCAGAAAGGTCAGGTGTTTTTTTTCTTTTCTTTTAATGATATCTCTCAATTATTAACTGATTTAAACATGGAATAAAAGGTAAAGGGGTTTCTAATTAAACACTTAAGCATCGAGATAGAACAAAACCTAGTGTGACCTAAACCTTTTGGAAATGACCAGCCCTGGAATTCGGCTGTGGATCAGAAAGCCTTAGATTTCAGCAACATTTGCTGTAAACAAGTGTTACCACTCCACTGGGCTTGCAGCATAGTCACAGCTCTTGAAACATGAGGTAATAGGGGATAGGGGTTTTATCTGCCAGTGGGGAGCAGATGTAAATATAACAGCGTATCGACAGACCTCTGTGGAGCTGGCTAGTGATTACAGAGTGAGACAATGCACTGACAAATGCAGCCTGCTGTGATAGACGCTATGAAAAGCCACATAGCCACTTAATGTAAATAAGTGCAACATTCAGCGGTTGCAGTTTCTTGATCATTTTCTGCCGTTGGAACAGTGAGCTTAAATCAGCCAATTGAATTATAACAGAATCCCCTGGAGAGTCTTGATACTCTGGCAGCTTTAGGGAGGAACAGACTTCTGGTTCTTTATTCGCTCTATATGCAAACTGAAAATCATATCCCCATTGTCTCACATCAGGGAGTAAATGTCCCGGAACCATTTTTTTTTTTAACCATGCGGTGAGAATTCCTGCCGTGAAATTGATCTCTCCCCTCTCACCTATGTTCCCCTGATTTTGTTCTCCCAACACTACCCAGTGTTACAACATGCAGACAGAAGGATCTAGCCTCAAGGATGGTCACCCTCTGTGTGGCTTAAGGTTAATAATGGCCTTTGCTTACATTGGCGCTGAAGACTGCTTGGTAGTAAACCTGGCCCCTGTTTCAACTGCCCAGACAACCAGTCGCCACCACAATTTCTCATTTGGAGGACATTATCATTTTTCCCACATGCATAATTCATGGAGCACACCTGTTTATTGATTGCATCCGGCTTCCCCACCCATCACAAAGCATGATTATTTATTACAACGGCCTCCTGTCTTCAATGATGGTGCTTATTATGACAGAGTACACGTGTCTTCTACCCTCTTTGTTTTTCCCTCATGGCTGAGCAGTCTGACTGCCAATTCCTTTTTTTCCTTCCTGTAGATGTGACACTGGAGCTCATTTGCACCTTCAGCCATGCATTTGATGAGCGCCGCTATTGGAAACAGCCTGCATATACAGACATGGATTCCGCCTGAGATTTACACACTGCAGTGAAGGCTTTGGCTTCGGCTCTACTTCACCAATGCAGTCTGCTATAGCAATGCCACCAAAAGGTTTTATATCCTTACATTTACCAAAACACTTACAGTCTGGTATTGTGTCAGTATCATTAATAATCATGTTGATATGTGTTTGTCACACATTTAAAATGGTCCTTAGTCTTTGTCGCCGCCAGATAAAAGCTACCACAGATATTCCACAGTTGTGAACAGTTTAAATAAAAAAAATTAATTTTAGCACAATGCTCTTACCTTTTAGCACATAAGTGCCAATTGTTTTTAGCACATAATGAATACATTATAATGATGAATAAAGTCCTTCAGATCCCAGTGACATAGAAATTTCCATAGCAGAAAGTTATTTTGGACTTGCTCTTGATATAGAGCATATATATTTTTGTAGTAAAGGCAGAGGAAGGCAAATCCAAAGGTCTCTGCTGTATTTTGTGACCACATGTAAAATGCTGATTAAGTGTTGATGTAATTCTCTAATCCAGTAAACAACGATGTAACAATGCTATAGGTCATGTAGGCTGTATGTAAAGTTCAGCACTGAGCTGAATGGAAAAGAGGCTCTAGACAAAGGGCCTTTACTGGCTTGTCCACTTGGTCCATGTTAGGAGGAAGATCTCTTCCTTGAACACTACAGATATGCTTCAGGGGTGGCTAATATGTTGGTCCTAATAGTGTCAGTAGGTTTTCCTATCTACCTCTCCAATAGCATCTGAATTATACCTGGTAATGCTAGGTCAAATGATTTGTAGAGCTATTATTATTTAAATTAAACTAAACAAAAACGTGCAGGCACTGCAGGATTTGTGTTTTGAATAAGTTTTGTGTGACAAATCTGACTGAAACAAATTCAACAATTGACTCATCTGACCGTTGTTTTGATCAGAACAATTTCCCATGCCTGAATGAAGGGATGCAAGGCTCAAACTGACGAGGGTTTGCTTTCCTATCAGTCTCGCAAAACATCAGGTCTGAAAAATACCATTAGTGGGGTATATCATGTAGTTATGGTCAATGTCAAACAGTTCCTGGGTAGAACACAGCATCTCCACAAAAAATTAACAAAACATCTACCTCCTTCTTGTCCTGCTCCTCGGTGCCTTACATCCGTCGACCACCCCACCGGGGAAAAGTCTTTGGCACTTTATGAAAGAGAGCTGAAACTGAGGGAGCCCTAACTGAGGGAGCAGAAGACATAATGCAAAATGAAGAGAACGAAACAACGAAAACAAAAAACTAAATCTCCAATCTCATTTGAGCTAATAAAGCCATTGGTGTCTGAAGGGTCGGCCCACAGCTGCAACACGTCAAACGTGGCAGAAATCCTTCTGAGTTTTCGCCGTGAATCACACGAGTGGTTTCTTCAAGAGAAGAAAAAAGGCTAACAAGAAGGAGGGGGGGACAATAAACAGTCATAAAAAGGCTTTAGGAGAATACCTCTCCGTCATTCCAGATGCACATGTTGATTAACTTGCTGCACTGCTGTCCCCTGTTCCTGTACTGCATGGCTCTGGGCTGAGGCACAGGGTGCCAACTCCTGGCAGAAGGAGAGTCGAAGGCAACGCAAACTCAAGTAGGAATTGTAAATTCATGAGCCCGGATTGATCGCTGCCGGGCAAGCATATGTTATGATAAATAAATGAAATGGAACGGAATAAATGGATAACTCCCATTCTGGTTGGCGGAGGCCTGCAGAAGCTGCCTGCTCTGTGTTTTCCGTCTCTCTCGTCCTAACATTGCCGTCCACGAGGGCCTGCAGGTGACAGATAAAAACTGGTGGGAAAAAACAGATTTGCAGACTCCCACGCAAATGTGCCATCACTGTCTTAGTCTTGTCATTTAGTGCTGAGAGACAAAAGCCTGCTTATTGCGTGGCTCAGGTGGGAGTAGCCCTTTCTCCCCCTCCATGTTAAATCGTGGACGCATTGTTTTTGAGAGAACAATGGCTGCTGGGCTTGACCTATTAAATAAAGGTGGCTGTCCCACTCCTTCTCAATCTCCGACCCCCGCCACTGGTCTTGTGATAGGCCGCATTAGCAGGTTTAAGCTGTACCCTGCCTTATGAATGCAAGCCCAAATTCTTAGCACAATGGTAACAAGTTTTGTGTTTTTTTTTTTTAATCACTTTGTATTGCTTCTCATTCATACTCAGATATTAAAATATAATCTTCTTAGGTGCAATGAATGTATAATCAATATTAACATATTTCACAGCACTGTTTCTATTGAATAATTAATGTCCCACACACTCTGGCTAAGAATGAAATAAGATGTAGAGGCATTCAAATAACTTCTCTAAGATAAAAGAAAAATGATTAAAAAGGATCACTTAAATTAAAGAGGCAAAGAAGGCCCTATGGGACACACTTAGCATATAAATTAATGGGAAAATAGGAACTTCAGCAAAAGTTATTGGCCCAATTATTTAACACCATACCTTGGGTTTTAGAGAGCCGTATTTATTGAAATAATTAGATCTTTAACATATCACTGTAGCCTGTGTCTGTGGCTTGCTTTTAACAACTCTCACATTTGGAAATTGTGGTCTATTTCAGATTTGTCTTTAATTTAATTAAATAATTGTTCTTAATAAGTCGCAGAGTCCTCCTCTGATGTCAGATGCGATAAAGACAAAACTCACCCCTTGCTATTACCTAGAATTGTAATTAAATTCTTACCGTCACAACATAAAATAACCACAGCGTTAACAGGTGACACACATCTGCAGCTGAGGACAGGGCGGAGGCTCGAAAGCCATTATCCAGTCAGCTTGTTTCCCTTTCAGTTTATCACATGATATCGATCCCAAGGGCCTCAGTGGATTATACACCACAGGAGAGACATGTAGAGGGAGGGACAGTGTGATGATGGGATAGAGAGGCATATTGGCTTCTGGGCATAAAAAACCCAGGTTTGGTAGCACAAACGTGCAATTAACTGTGCCGAAGACAGTGTCTTTGTCCTCTTTTCTTCGTTTGTAGCATTCCTTCCCTGCCCATGGTTCAGTTTTGTACATCTAGCTCAAGGAGAGGACAGGAGTTCGAGATGCGCCTGTTAACCACGTTGCGTATTTATCATCAGCTTCACCCTCAGGTCCTTGCAACAGATGACAGCAGCAATTACTGCCATTTGGACCTTTGAAAATAAAAATGGGAAAAGAAATTCCCCTGTTCTCGAACCCTGCTCAAGGACACAACATGCCAGTCCCACCCTTTATTAAATTTCTCATCCTTGCCTGCACCAGTGTCAAAAACATCATTCCTCAAGTACGACAGAAGTTATTTTCAAGTAGGAACGAGATAATGCAGGTCACCCACTGGTCACAGTGCAAAGGAAAAACGATAAACTGGTCAAAAACCATCACTGCTAGAGACCAAGCGGTCATTATATGAACCGTGCAGCAAATGTAATGGAGAATGCACCCACGGAATTCACAGAAACTTGAGAAGAAGAAAAACATTACAGAGGATGGATGCACAGACGGGGACCGTAGACCGGCCATTAAGGGGGTTAATGTATCGTCAGCAGAAGACAGCACTCGACCTTCAGAGTCCGCCCAGCATTCGTGCACAGCGTCAGCACAACTAAGAAGACACATCAGTTTCTACTGGTCCATAAATGTCCAGCAAGCCTGTGACGGATGGTCTGGGGGTGGGGTATGGGGGCTACACACTCGCGTTATCTTCGAATCAGGCTCATCTATGCCCAACCATTCAGGGCGTCTGATGCTCTGAATTTCACACTTTCTTTGGAGTGCAATCATTACACCCCATTCACCAGCACTGCAACATTGCCTTTCAATTTTATTTCCCCTGTCCATTCCTCTCTCTGACTTTTTTCTGTCAGCAAGTGCTAAAGCAGTAGTCCCTGAACCCCTTGTACCCCGGGGGGCTCACACCAAGTAACTTACACTCAACATACAGTATAATTTTCAGGTGGATTATTTCTTGGGAAAAATTGAATTATTTAAACCAAATTAATCAAACAAGCTGAAAAGATTTAACACAAGCACAGTGATAAATCAAAGTACGAGAGTATGGGTCAAACATTGGAATTTGACAGGGTCAAATTTATGATATTGTCAGGAACGGGAATAAAAAGCAATATCTTGGCTAAAATGGAGATATTCGCAAACTGCTGAGCAAAAATTGTATCTATTTAAAAATTCAACGAGAGTCTGCGACCAAAGATGAAATGGCACCTAAGGTCAATGCTAACGTTAGCTGCAGCAATGAGGCCTGTGGCACAGCAGGTACTCTGACACAGAATATCTTAACACTGAGGAAATGGGATTACTTTCCCAGGGGTGCTAAAACAGGTATTTCTCTAGCTAATCCTTTCTATAAACAAAGACAGGAAAAAAAAGTGGCTTTGTTACTCATCTAAAATGGATTGTGTGAACCCTTTTCGCTTTTTGGAAATATGGTACTTTAAAGATAAAAACAAAGAACAGGAACTCACCCATTCCAATGTGGCCACGTGGTCCCAAGTGCGAACAAGGCTCATGGATATTACCCTTACTTTAGCTTCATGCAATACAGCTTTCAGAAAGCGTTGTGAAAATATTGGTAAACAAAGCAATGGAAACTGTTCCTCAGTGATTGTGTTGTTAAGTGATTGTGATCCAGGTCAGAATTAACAAGAGTTAAGTGAGGGACAACAAAAAGGTAAAGGTTAGAAATCTTTTTGGGGGTTACAGGATAAATAGAAATTAGATATGTATGTAAGTAAGTAAGTAGACAGCGTCCACCTGTGGGAGAAAGTGAGCCGACGGCATCCACATGCGTTCACCCTCAAGTCTATCACTGCCTATAGCATGCATATCTGTGTCCCTAATAACAGCTGGCCCTGGTTGAATGCAGCAGGAGGCCCCTGGCTCTGGCAGCCGGTACCTTTTCATTTACTCTTTGGAATTAACGCAGCAAAATGGACCCAGTGAACAGTCATTCAGGCTGCTGCGTTTAACATTTACCTCCCTGTCAGTCTCCCTCAAAAAATAAAGAGCGAGCCAGAAGCAAGGCCTTCCATTTTGGCTGAAGCAATGTCACGGCTATAGTTTGTAAGAGCACCTCGGGGACAGCTGTGCTTGGCAATTCCGAAAGGTTGAAAGCTTGGGTAAGGATCCTCTCTCCAAGGTTGCTCGCATTGTCCTTGCACCCTTTAACAAAGATAAGAGAAGAGAATCGCCACTCCTGACCGGCCAAATTGTTCTGTCTTCTGGTTGGGGGTGAGGGGGTGCATTTGTCATATAAAGGGTAGCCATCAAAGCCACGGCCAACTTGTCCGACAGACTCGTTTTGTGTCTCCCCGACCGCTCACGTCTCCCTGACAACTTTTAAATGAAATGTCCGGGCTGCTGAGAGACGGGGGCAGTAGGGCAGGCTGGCACTGGCAGCTGCGGAACGACGGCCACTCTCCACGCAAGTCAGCTCCCCTGGGAAGAGAGCCAGGGACAACGGGGGGTAAGAAAACAACCGAGAAGTTGATGAATAAGCCCTGCCGTTGGGGAGAAGGTCGAAGGTATCGATCGGGGCAGGTATCTGGCTGATATTTTTGCCCTCTGTCAAACGGATGCCAATGAGAGATGGATTCTGTCTGATGCCGAAGTGGATTAGAAGAGGCGGGAGACGCCGCTGCCCCTCCATGAAGCTCTCTGCTCACAGATTAACTACAGGTCTTCCAGAAGTAGGAGATAGGACTGCCCCACCCCACGGCTCGTCCTTTTGGGTTGTGATTATGGGTTTGAGAAGGCACTCCAGATTGGGGGTTCTTCAGATTGGGGGCATTATGAGACAATAAAAATTCATAAAAGGTTTTTATTTAATTTTTATTCAGGTATTTGCATCTATCTTGGGAGTCTGCACAGCATTACAATGTCACAAGCTAATGCTGATGCTCTATATCTTCATAATCTTTACTTTGTTCATTGGTAACGCTGAAGTCATTTATTTTTCTCCCTTACACTGTTATAATTCATTATTAAATGTATTCAATAATTAAGGGGTCGTTACTTTCCATCATTATCATCACTGAACATATTGTCAAAGGGTTCATTTCTGGGGGGTGGGGGGCTATGCATGTGTGTGTATATTTTTTTTATAGAACAACGCAATCCACTGTGAATGATATAATCAAATTTCTCTACATAATTAAACATTGTATGCAACTTATTATAGGCCAATTAAATGTGTGGCATGTCATTAATTACAATGAAGCAAATTTTTCCTAGTCCAGTAATACATTCTGTGGGTGTACTTTGCATAAATCTGAGAGTCAAGGGACTTCACAATTCAGCATCGCCTAAAATCAACGTCACATTCAAGGTGGAGAATTACTCACAATTTACTGTGGTTTAAAAACACCAATCTCTCTGTTTCTCTCCTAGTTTTTATTTATCGATTTGATATTGTTGCTTTTGTGTACAGAATTTTTAGGTTCAGTTCTTAGTATGGAACTGTGCTGTATAAATAAAGTCCATTATCTTATTATTGTGTCTGTGTACAATCGGGGAAGGCAGGGTTGCTGGGTAGCATCGCTGTGTATTTCTCAATAATCATGAAACTCAGTTACAGAAAAATATATTTGTGTTGTTTATATTATCTCTTTAGTGTTTATAATAGGATGGGAAGCCCCCATAGACCAACAAACATACACACAAACCACTCAGATGCAACAAACAGTTAGCTGAAGTAAAACCAAAGTCATTTTGACCCTGCAATCAGGTAAAACAATCTGAATAACTTTTGGAGGAGAAGATAAAGACTAGACGTGTGCATTGTTGGTATTCAAAGGGGTGTGCCCCCCACCCCCCAACGTGGCATAGGAAACATCACAGCCATTTCTCACTGTCGCACAAATGCCACAGACGGTGTGTACAATCTTTCCTGTCAGCCCTGGAAGACAACAGAGCGCGCTTACTGTCAGATTAATGGGGACAAAAATGCAAGCGGACAGCAAAGGAATTAACAAGAGTCTCCATTCCCTGCTTTCACAAGATTCACGTCGCTGTTATCTAATTAAAAAACTGCACCATGAGAACAGCACCTCCCATGTGGCAAAAATCTTTTTAAAAAATCCATTACTGTTTTGATGACAGTGAAACATCAAGTGTGGTGTCATCATAATTGAAAAACTAATATATCTGTTGATAGGAACTGAAAAATGGAAAGAAATACCAATGTTTTAAAACATTTTAGGAAATATTTATGTAGTTTTTTTTATATATATATACACCTTAAGGGGCAGAAGTTTAATAAAAAAAGACAGGTCTGCTCTTTTCAAAGATTTGAAAAGGAGTGGAGAAGGCTCCCAGAGGGTGCAGGGGAGGATTCTGGAAAAGCACTCACATTCTAAAGATATTGGAGGGGAAAGGCGTTGTAGTGACGACAGCGATGGTCCATATGCTGTCGAGTCGCGTCTCTGGCACCGACAGTCTGTCATGGTATTTCAGCCAAGGTAAACTTTTCCACTTATTCTGACTTTGCTGAAGTCTCACATGTACAAAGCAAAGCCCCTCAAACTGCAGGGCCTTAATCTCTGATCGAGGCTCCCTTTTGTCCAGGAGAGCAAGGAGCTGGACAAACCCAGGTCTGACACGATGCTCTCAAAAAGGTTTTCACAGCAGGGGCTCACTCTGTACTGGTACTCTGACTCAATCACCAATGAACTAGGGCTGAAACAGTTAATCGAGTAACTCGAATAATTCGATTACAAAAAAGCAATTGAGGCAAAATGTTTGCATCGAAACTTTGTTTAAATACTATCACTAGCATTATGTCAAGGTTCATCATGTTTTACACGGACGGTTATTACTGACTCACTGTCTTCAGAATGGAGCAAAGTGAAGAGACAGGCAAGAGGAAACCACAGAAAATGTCCAAAGTTTGGGACCATTTTAAACTACAAAAAAATGTAAACACTGTGCAGTGTATCCATTATAAAATCGAGCTAGCTTAACACAACAGCACATCCTCAATGACGCAGCATCTAAACCGAAAGCATCCAGTCTGCACATTCAGTCTATAGAGCGGAGCCGACACAAGGTAAGGTAACGTTAACTTTGAAGTTAGCGTTAACTTAATTTAATGTTACTGCTAGTTGAGATGAATGCCAGTAAGAACGTACGGTAATTGTGGTTATTTGTAATGGCTAGTTAAGACCGTGAGTTGATATTGATGGCTAGTTATGATGTCCCTAAACGTTAGCTCAAGAAAACAGAAAATGAAATGCTGAAGTCACAATGAACATAAAGGCATATTCTTTAAAGTGGATCATTTTAAACAACAGAGCTTTTTTGGGAATTACTCATTGGGACAATGGGATCCAAAAAGAAATGTTGTAGGGTACTACATCTAAATTTAGACATGTCAGAGATTGCGTTTTATTCACTATGAGAATTTCGTTAAAACACTAGGAGTGTCCTTCTGCGAGGGATTCTTTCTGTTCATTTCATTATTTTGAACAACCAATTAAAATGTGAAGTTTTTCATGAAAACATAGCTAGAAGTTCTCACTTTTTCAATTATTTTTATTTGGACTCAAAGCAAATTAAAGGTGAGGGGAGCTTGTGTAGTCTGTGTTTAATGACCCAGTCTATGCAGCAGAATCTTGAGTTGTATTGAAGCTTTCCATGATCAATTATACTTTCACTGTCTTCAGTGGCTACATTTTCTCTTTCTTCTGGAAGATTGTAGAATGTACAGAGGCACTGAAACCGACAGGTGAGAGCAGCTCGTTGCCAAAACGAATGGTGTTTAATGAAGGCATTTTGGTCATTGCTCTTGGCCATTGCTCTTGGCCATGCACGATTCCCCCCTTCCTTCACTTCACTTTGAACTGGTCAAAACAACAAAAAATGTCATTATTGTTCCAGCCATTGATCATACCTTTGCAAAGAAAAGTCAATATTTTCTATAATGACACTGTCTCCAAACCTGCAGAGATGCGAGTTTTTTTTTTTTTTTCTGTTTTCATTTTTACATTGGAAGGCTATGGGGGCAGTCCTCCCCTCTGACCCCCTGTCTGATTAAAGCAACTGAAGAGACTGGTTCACTTAAAAACAATTCAGCTTAGGTCATAGATGTAATGAGTTTCCAAGGCCAATTTTTCTGTCTCCATCTCTCTCTCTCTCTCTCTCTCTCTATCTCTCTCTCTCTCTCTCTCTCTCTCTCTATCTCTCT
>JAOVYW010010315.1:10264-31454 GCA_025775045.1 Hiodon tergisus
TAAGTATTTTATTTCTCCTGCTCACAAATGAAAACACTGTTAAATGCAGTTTAATATAGCGGGTTATATATATATATATCTATATACCAAAGATTTGATTTTGTCCTCAGCCTGTTCGCTTTGTGTGTCAAATTGCAGAACGAAATAAATGAAGGAAACATTTCGAGAAACAGGGATATCCATTAGCGTTAAATGACGCACAAATGTCATGGTAATCTAATGTCAAAGTAATTTGCACAGACGTCCTGTGATGTCATTTTATTCAGAACTCATCCGAAACCAGAAGGCAGTAAGGCCTTGAGAAACAAAGCTAAGAAAACAGAAAACCAGATAGCAAATACAGAACTCTAGTAGATTTTCTCCTTCGTCGGTAATGGTGTCAGACTGTAGGCAGAGTTAATTGTGGTAGATTGTGGCTATGGTCAGACACCCGTTTTATCCAAATTGCCAATGTTTTCTCTGCAGGAATCTTGCCCCTTTAGTTCTCACTTTATACGCACCCGGCTGGCTTCAGCAACTGGTTAAAACTACATTCCTAGCTTAGAAGAGGACTTTTTATTTTTCCAACTCTTTTAAACTTGTTGCAGTTGGAAGTGATCTTCAAATGAATTTCAGCTGGGACTTGCCAACAGTATATTTATCATCTGTGTGTGTGTTGTCTCTCATAAAACAACATCAGGATGTGAACTCTTTCAGACTAGGCTTCTGTGTTCAGCTGAACCTCCTGACCCCTGCCCTATGTCTCCAAAAGAAAATGGAAGGGCCAAGTTGGCAGTTGACATCTCTGTCCCTGTCGACATCATACACACAGCGCTATAAAAATTTATTTATTTAATTTTTTAGCGCTTATATAAAATTATTTCCGAAAGGAAATTGGTTTGAATGGCCTTACCAAACAAGCAACCTTCTCGGGCCGTGACATATTCACCTATACATTATACATTTTTGCATCCAAAAAACACGTTACTTCCTGTGTGTAACTAACTGGGCTGTATTGTGGATAGGTAGCCGAGACAGGACTTTTTGGACATTTCTGGACAAATGGCTCCCACTGCAACCCCAGTGGCGGAATCTCTTTTTTACACAGCGTACCCGCTAAGAAGACCGATAACCTGCTGATCGCTCATTCCCGCTAGAGAGACCCACCTCCCCCTCTGGAGTGACTCATTGCGTTGTCCCAAATGATCCTTTATTCATGAAGTGCCGATTACTATAAACCAGGTCCCTTCTTCCCTTTCTTGGCATGACCTAGCTTAAGTTATATCGGATTACATGGGGAGGACAAACAAAAATAAATAGGAAGAATCGTTATTGTTTCCAAGTAATTTGAGGATCAAATGTACATCAAGAGGTCAAAAGATGGGAAAAGACTAAAATTACATTTTAAAAGCGGGGTTTCCAAAAACATTTGGGTTATTAAAAATGTTCTGCAGGGTAATTATGCTTTTCAGGAGATTTGGGATGTGAATGCTAAAGTTCTTTTTTGGTAAATGGCACGATATGTACAATTTTTTTTTTGTATAAAGCAATGAACAAATGTATGAAAGAGTCTATGTAATGTTTTGAAGATGTTGTAAAAGTGATACAAAACATTTCCACATGGAAATGTTTACAGACTCATGTTAACATAGTTTGACGCTTATACACTCTCTCATTTATTCATATGTTATTTTTAAGGGCAACATTAGATAAAAACCCTGGTTTAAAAAGAAAAACACAAAACCCCATGACAGTATAGTGAACAAGGCCTGTTTCCCTTGCGTTAGCATGGGGCCATAAATCACAGGAAGTGGTTGCTGGAGATGGGCTTTTATGTTTGCATTGTTTTTGTTTGGGTTACATTTTACATAAGAAGTACACAGTTACTGCTAAACGGCTCCCAGTTCTGTCACCTTGGTCGCCGGTCACATTCAAGACCTTCCGCTCTTCCGTGATATTTGCTTTAAAACAGAAATCTGGTGGTGTTGGCACGGCACGGCCTTCTATGTGCCGTGCATCAACGTGCCTTCACTGGTTTCAAAGGCTCCACTTACGCTTAATGGTTTCTCGGAGCAATGATACAGAAAGGGAAGTTTTAGCACTTTGTTTTCCGAGCCACATTAGCCTCCTTGTTAGCTTGTGTGGCGGTCTATGTGTGCTTTTGTGGACGGCAGCCCTATTGAAACGGTGCATTCGGATTTTGCAACAGTACGTTGAGGATGGTCTGCCACCGATGATCCTTGAGAGAAGGATCTGTTTGTTGTTTAGTCCAGGGGAGTAGCGGGATGCCAAAAAACTCGAGTCCCTACAGTGCGTGCCGGGACTCTTTCGCTCACATGCTCGGAGAGCCGCGTCTATTCGTGTGGGCAACGGATGGCTGCCGCGCCGACAATTTATGGCTCTTAAGTTCATGGTGACATATTATACAAACTGTGTGAAATGCTCCAACATGGCTTTGCCCTTTCTATAGGCCCCCAAAGAGCAATTTGGATGGGTGTAAAAATATGCATTTAGTTTTGCTAAATGGGCATATTGTGGGAAAGGTTTTCTGTCAGGAAAATGATCGTAGGTCACCTTAAAATGCACCTCAGACCTATAGAGTTTAAAACTTTATTATTAGAGTGTGGGGCCTAATTAAAATGCAGTATAAGTACATGTCACTATTTTCAAAATCGTACAGAGGCCTGACTCTTGTATTTAAGTGCAATCAATTATTTCCAAGTGCTTTACAATTCGTAGTGAAATGTACATAAAAAGTGAATGAAAATACAATCCAGGTGGAATTTTTTTTAAAATAATGAAACCCCCTCAGCCTCCCCAATGGAAGGATTCAAGGGTTTATAGCCGAGGTTCGTAAACAAAATTGATTATTCCAAACAGGGGAGGAAATACTAGAAAGGTTGGTGAATGCAGCTAAATAGTTTTTAAAAAACCCAAACAACTGTCTCAAGAGTCACACAGTTACTATAACAGCAGCAGACCACAACCAAACATGTGATGCAATGCGATTATACACTCAGTGGCCAGCTTCTTAGGTACGCCACCCTGTTCATGAAAATGGATTGCTTCTACAGACAGTAAGTGACATGGTTGCGGCTTGCAATGTGAAACAGGCAGACAGGCATCGCGGCATTCAGTTACTCTTCCACTGAACGTTAGAACAGTGAAGTGAGTGACCTAAGCAACGCATCATTGGTCGCTCATCTGGGCTTTTGGACTAATATCCCTGCGGGATATGTTTCCGACGCCTTTTACAATCGGTCCACCAAAGAATTCAGGATGTTCTGAAGGCAAAGGCAGGTCTGACCCTGTACTAAATGTATATACCTAATAAACTGGCCACTGAGTGCACACGTCAGTAAGTCAAAAGAACAATGGGGTAACATGAAACTTTGTAGATAAGCATTTTTTTCTGTACTTTTTTAGTTAATCTTATGTAATAAATTGTGTTACAGTGTTATATTGATTGTACTCTGCCATATATGTACAACCGACTGCGAAAATTAAGCTGTGCTCTTTACATTCATTGTACATAGTGGGTTTTTTGTCCATAAAGGACATAATTTACAGCTTCAAGCACCTCAGTGCTGATACAGATTTACACCTTTGCAAAGGGCAATCAGATAAAGTGGCTATATTAAAGAACACAATTGAAAAAGTGTGAAAATAACCCAAACTACGAAAAAACTGATTTTTAAACATATGCATATGGGCAGAGTCATATTTCACTCAAAAAAGTGATTTCAGTCAAAACAGGTGCTTCAGAAGGATGGGGTTTCAATTAAATGATGACTTTTTGGAATCATTCCATTCACTTTGATGTCGCTTTTTTGGTCCTGGCTGCGCGCTAACGCTTTGCTTGTAAACTTGTGTCCGTAGTGACACAACACTGTAAGAGGCATTGACATGAATGAGGGACATTCTTTTTCAAGCCAGGATGGCACTGGATGGACAGGACCCGCATGGGAACACATCAGGGCGGATGAGCACTGGTGGCGGGGCGGGCGGGGCTAACCAAGGCTCTGGCCTACCATGTCCAGATGATCTATAACCTTTTAACAGACTACTGTGGGAAAACCAGCACGCTCTGCCGCATACACGGACCCTGGATTCCTAACAGGTGGCAGCCGCCTTGCTTAGCAACATTTGTTACGGGCCCCGTTTCAGAAGGGTATATGAAATATCAGTGGGGGGGTACAGTTTCCCACCAGGTAACCAGGGGGAATAAGTAGGGGGAATGTGGTGAACAATAAAAGAGAGGGCAAGAGGCCATTCATGTAGCTGAGAGAGAGAGAGAGAGAGAGAGAGAGAGAGAGAGGGAGAGCCCACGGGAGCCATAATGCCGTGCTGTCATGAGTTTGTTTACAGCGCCATCACATGGATTGAAAAAGAACTCCAAAATAGATCTACGCTGAATACAAATATGAACTATTTGACTACAATGGAGTAAGGATCAATTTTTAAAATGGAAATGAATACAAAAAATAAACAATCTTGACGCTCAATGTCTGTGATATTTAAATTCAGAACAGTATTCCCTCAAGGGATTGATGCTTCTAAATGTCAAAGAGTCTGTCTCACCAGAGATCATCACACAACTTCTGCAAATTGACACTTTCATTCATAACATAATATTACACATTTACTTTTAACAGGAACGCTCCTGACTAATTGGGTTTTGATACTTTCTGAGGGCATGAAAATGTACAGCTTCCCTAATCACTCGTGATTAATTTTTTCTCCAAGGAAAACGACATGCACAGAATGTCTCATGTGTGGTAAAGATGTATATATCCATGATAATATTCCAGAAAAATAAATAGAATGTTGTGACAACCAGTGGGGGGTGGGGGAAGGGAACCATGTAAACTGGAGTGCTGTATTTGGTATACCAAATATTACCAAATATCACAAAAAACCCTAAAGATATCTGTCAGAATGCATTATAGATGATTATCTTTACTGAGAAGTTCATTCACTGGATCTTAAATAGAAAAGACACAAAGGAACAAGGGTCCCAGTATTTTAAAGCGTAATAATTTTATTTATTTAAAACATAGTAAAAACTAAATTAATACACAACTCATAGTTAGTTAAATTATACACAAGGACATGGAACAACTTTGACAAGATGTATATGTTAGTATAACAGTTTTAAATACATTCTTAAGGATTTAAGAAGACAAGTGGTCAGGGTTTTTTGTTTGTTCAGTTATTTATACTTTGTTTTAAGACACATCCTCCTTTCACTGGGAAGACTTCCTCTTCCATCTGATTGGTAGTGTTTCATGGACTTCAGGGTTAATTCGATGTTGGCAATTCACTGAAGGATTTCCACAGGAAGGGGAGAGGAATATCAATGTCCATCTTTTTGTTGCTCACTCTAATGTATGGCTGTGCGCTCTTGGAGGATTCCTGCAGGAGCTGGATGAGTTTGTCTAAGAAGTCCTTGTTGCGCGACTTGGCTACATCGATCAGAGACTGGACGTCAGTGTTGAGACGATCCATTGTCATCTGGGCGTAGGTCTCCTGGATTTTTACTTTCATTGCGTCTTTGTACTGAGCAGAAGTTTTCTTGGCCTTCTCAACCTGCAAACTAATGCCACGCATGGTAGGGGCATATACTGTGTTGATGATGCGCGTGGTGATGTCATCCAGGTTCAGGGCCTTCAGAGAGGTCAAGACCTCTTCAGCATTCTGAATGCATTGCTGCAGGAAGTTCCTCAGTCTCTCCAAAATTTCCTGCAGCTTCACACTCTCCAAGTGTCTCACCATCTCTAAAATCTTACTCTGGATATCTTTCATGGATGATTTCAGCTTCTCCAGAACCTCTCTTCCACTGACCACCCGGTCAGTCCCAGGGATAGTGAACTCAGTGTTGCTGATGTGGGTGATTAAGATGTTTGTGTAGACCTCCACAAAGTCATCAATTGCCTGGACAGCCTTGTCAATTACCATCCCTACGTAACGGCTGGTTTTCTGGAAGAGTTCTTGTCCAGTGAGCTTCTCCTTGAATCCTGGCAGCTGAAATTTGGTCTCACTCAAAAACTTAATGACTGCATCCACCAGGACTTTGATGTTCTTCTGGTACTTGCTGAGGAGGAGCCTGATATTGTCAGACAACTTGTTGCTCAGTTCTTCCAGGTCCATCACTGGCATGTTGTCAGAGGCCCGCTTGTACAATACCTTGCCATGGTCCTTGATCTCCTCAACCCCATTCTGCAGCATATCGAGACTTCTGAGTACATCCTGGTAGGCTCTCTCTATGGTGTTCGAGATGGCGTTCTTAAGCTTTAGAGATGCGCGGTTTATGTCTATGCCGAAGTGGGCCGTGTGGTACTTGTTAGTGAACTTAAACAGTGCAGATGTAATGGCTGGCAATCTCTCTTTCAGACCGTCAAACATATCAATGGGAGCCTGGAGGTTCCAGGCAGTTTGCAGGTTCAGCTTTTCAGAATTTTTCAAGGTGGCCTTTGCGCTCAGGATCTCCACATCCTTATCAGGAGCAGACTGTAAATATAAGGAAACATACTTAAGAAACATATCGTAGGATGTGTTGGAAATATATATACATTCTAGATTACTGTAAAATTCTGATCCCAGAGAAATTCATTAGTTTATTTGGAGTTTTTGTGAAGCTCGTGAGACTCCCAAACAAGCAAGCTTTTTGGCTAAAGTTCCAGAGCTGCCAACGTCACACCCACAATTTTTCTCCAAAGTCTGTTTCTCAATGTACGTATTTTAGAGAATACAGACTATGGGTCAAACAAAGTAAACTGAGGGAGCTATATTGCTGTGATACTATGGCATACTTGCTCAATGAGTTAAATGGCAGCATGGCTCTCACCAAAGTTAGATTGAATTAACCAGCTAGTCTATTTTATTATAACCATATCCGCTTCTCCTTTCAAACCACTTGTAATGTGCAAACCACTTGTAATGTGCAAACCACTTGTAGAGTGCAGTCGCTGAGATTACCTTATAATTTACGTTATATACATTACAGCTCTTATATTAAGTGCAATCAGAACTTAACTCTTCCCTCTCATTTCTACACATTGCCCCTGCAAGAGCACCATTCAAATAAACGTGATCAGCTAGTTTAGCAGCTTCAACGTGGAGAAAATAGGCATAGAAAAGTGAAAAGCACTGTCAGCGTCCTCCTGGAAAGGACGGGCCGCAGCTGTTGAACAGTTCAAATTAGTGATAGCTAAAGATCATCCATTGGAGGATCACCCATTGGGGGGGGAAAAAATGCTGTGCTGCGAAATACACAGTTTAGTTACAACTGGAATAATTGAGCAAAAATGAGAGTAAAGGTGGCTGGTCTTACCGAGTAACGACTGAAAACTCTTCCATACAATTGCGAAGGGGTCTTCCTCTGCAGAAGGAGCCCAAGGAATCCAGAGGATGGAGAGGAGACTGAGGCACTGATGCTGTCTTTGCGAGAGGCATAGCGGAGATTCATATCTGCAAACGTCGGGCTGGTGATGTCAATATTCAGTGTGTGTCGGGAGGCACTGAAAGAGACAATAATGCCATTGAATATAGTTCAGGGGGGTTTTTTTATTATCATTATTTTACCACCAAAAGCAACATAATTTACAAATGTATATTTTGGCCAGTCAGCTCAGTAGACTTGGGTCAGCCAGCATTGCTAAGCGGTGTATTTAAATATTTTCACCGGGGAATCCATGCACCTACCTGGTGTCAAGAGAGGCTTGGCGTTTCATTCTGAGAAAAAATCCACAATTAAAAATGTAATTTATGGACAGACACTTTTTTAGTAATTTTTTTTTTTAGTAAAAAGGTCAAAAACATGAAAATATATATGTTTGCTTGCCAATTCAAATTGCACAGACGATATTTTACCTTAGATTCTGTGTTACGGTTTGCAGCCAGACCAATTTCAGGTCACTGTGAATGAGGGTGCCATTGCCATCGAGGCTCAGAAGTCCATTTTCAAAGCTAGTTATGGCAGTTGCTGCAAAGGTGAAAAGGTAAATCACACTGAATACACAGAGAAACACTGTTGTTTCACAGGAGAGTACATTTCACAGGAGAGTACATTTTGTACGTCATATTACCAACTTTATACACAAAAAAAGGAAAATCTGTATTGATAAGATAAGCTGGTTGGACTCACCATCCAAATCGTACTCCAGAAAGACCATAGTGGAACTGCAGGATGACTTGAGTGAAGAGACGAAGAAAGGGCTTTTGTTCTCCAGCATTGCAGACCATGACACATTGTAAATTGGAGAAGATATCTTCACAGTGGTTGATAGAGCACCAAAGTATGGAATTAACACACCAGCGGGGAGATGGAGAGAAATCTCTGGAACTTCGATCTTCTGCTCAGGGATGGTGATGCTTGGCATTTCAAAGTTTGAAATCTGTTTGGCAATGTCATCCAGGTTGAGGATATGTTCACCGATAGTAAAGGTTTTTGGCAGGGTGAAGGACGAGATGGTAATTTCATACTGTGGTAGTTTCACATACAGGGAGGACATCTTGTCCCTCAGGTACTCTGTATCGATGTTGATGCTGGGGATTTCAACCTTGGGCAGGTGGGGCAGGTTAACCTCAAAACTGGGTGTGCTCATAAATTTAGGGATTTCAATATTTTTCAAGTCAACGCTGTAAGATGGTATCTCCAAGGTTGTGTAGGGAACTTGAAAAGATGGAATGGTGACTACAGGGGGGATGGAAAGTTGCTCTGGGAGAGTTATGCTCTCAAATCGCATGTCGATTTCCCTGATGTTCTGGGGTAGGTTCCTAACCCAAGCAGGGACTGTCAGAGTCATCGCCGGAATGCTAAAAGTGATGCCATTCTCAAACACTTTAGTGGGTAGAGCAAAATAAAATCCTTCCTTGTTTTTTGTGTAAACCACAACAGAGGATGCATTAAGGAACTGCAGCCTATCTTCGTTGGTCACCAGATCAAATTTCAGCACATTCCACAGTGTCTTCTGGTAGATGGGGAGTCTGATGGACTTCAGGAGAGGGACATGGCCCTCCACGGATCCGCCTACCTCCATTCTTATTTCTGTTTCATCATTGGACAGTAGAAGGTCACAGGCATGTACAGCAGATGCAAGTTGCTCCTTACCACTCCAGCTTAATTTCTGTTTCTCTGCAGTGAGCGCAAGATTGATTTTCTGAAGCATGATTGCCTCGCCAATGCTGCTAGGCTGGGATACATCAATCTCTAGATCTGCAAACAAGGTTGTCAATGGAACAAACTCAATAGTTGCTTTGGCAAGTTGCTTCCCTTTAGTGTTGAAAGAGGCTATGTTGGCCTCATTGTTGTTAGTATAGGTTAACATGGCATACAAACGGCGCAGAGATGCTTCAACTGCAAGGTTTTCTTTCATTTCCATATTCCAGAAGTCAGTCTTCTTATAGTTTGCTTTAGAGCTGGCATCAGTATTCACAGTGGAACGCAAACCGTTCGCATTCAGGTAGACATTCGCCTGATTTTTGAGAGTGCCAGCAAAATTGCCATTTACCATCACTGTTCCATCAATCTTTCCTTCGGTAGATGTCTCCAAAGAGATGTAAGATGTCAGACCTTCCAGTGTCAGGTCGTGGTCAATGTTTCCTTTGCCAACAGCATAAATTCTGGGCAAGTCGAAGTTGTACTTCACCTTCATCTTGGATGCGACATTTGGCTTAGTCTTAGTGTTTCCTCTGAGCTCCTGATTAAATTCTAGGTTCAGTATAGGTAGGTTAGCTTTAATTATTGTAATCACAGAGGCTTCCAAGTTCTTCTTTGTGAGACTTACAGTGCTGTCATGATTGCCCTGAATGTTTATGTGCTCCAGAGACAGGGCAGTGGCCAGTTTCAATCCCCTCTTTCTCGTTAGGCTGGTGGTTCCATCAATTTTGCTTTTGAGGACATCAAACACTGAGGTGGAGGAAGCTTCAAGTCTAGCCACAATGTCAGACTGGTTGTACAGGCCAGCGGAGACACTCATAGTGATCACAGGGGACTTAAACGAGAAATCATAGGTAACATTACCCATGGCAGGGACCAAGATGTTGTTTTGCATTGCTGGTAGAGTGAATTTAGGCAGAGACAGTTGGCTGAGAGTGGTGGGCACATGCATGACAGGCAGCTCCAGAGAAGGAAGCACCAGTGTGTATGTTGGGATGGTGAAGCCAACCACGGGCACTTTAAAACTGGGTGTACTGACTTCCATTGGGAGAATGAAACTAAATCCGGGCAATTCAGCTATGAAAGGAGATACTTCAATGTTTAGAAACGGGACAGTGTATCCAGGGATCATGATGGTCCTGGGTAGACGGTTTGAAGTGTCAATCTTGTATTTTTCATACTTTGCCTTAGCCTGATCATAGGAGTATGTCAGGAAGTCAACAAATATGTCTCTACCACTCTCAAATTTTTCATTAAGCATCTCAGCGTTCTCTTTAATGACCATATAGACCGGTTCCAGGTCAAAGTCAATGGCATGCATGTCAGGATTTTTCTGATACTGAAGTTTAAAGTTCATCTCAAACGACTGACGGGTGGTAGTCAGAAGGTTTTTCAGGCCAGTGTCTTCCCACAGCGAAAATTCTGTGATCTTTGCCGTTTTCATAGCACTGTAGGGTACATTCATTTCAGGGATACTGATAGGCACAGTCAAAAAGTCCAGGTTAGCCTCACCGTTCATTGTAGTATGTATGCCAATTTCCTTTTCGTTGTTGTCCACTACAAAGCTGTGCGAGTACCTGTATTGGTTAAATCGAGCTAACCCCACCCAACTGGCTCGCTGCATACCAGATTTGAGAGTCACGCCATAGTCATTCTGATAATCAATTTTTCCAGTTATTTTTATGGGTAAACTGATTTTGCTCATTCCCTGGTTTTTGCAGTTGAAGACAACCTCAAATGGCTGTGCTAAGAAATCAACTGAATTGGACAGTTTTCCACTGACTTTGCCTATCAGCTCAGTATCGTGGGACGCTAAAAATTCGATTTTCAAATCTTCTATTTGAGCTTTTCCATTCACCATCAAAACGCTGCTCTTAATATAGGGAGTTTCTGTCTCGGCACGGAAAATAAGGTTCATGTGACTAAATATGACGGATTCAGCATTTACCGTTTGTTTCATTTTCAGATATTCACTGCTTGTCTCTCCTGAAAATGTCAACTTTGCAGTGTTTAAATTGACGTTAAACCCAAAGTCACTCTTGTGGGTGCCACCGTCAGAGTATCCCAGAATTTCCCATTTCCCGCTTCCCGTGGTTCCGATAGTCATAGAGATGGTTCCGGTTTCCAGGCGGGCACTTGATTTCTGGATGATATTAACTTGACTTGAGATTTCAGGTGTTGGAATGTTCAGGTTGTGATTATATGTGGTGTCCATTGATGCTGAAATTCCTCCTTCCAAGACAACTACAACATTATTTACTATATCAGCTGCATAGTATTCATTCTTTGCCTTTGCCATAGTCTTAGCTGTTACCTTTGGTGATGTGCTGCTGAGGGTTACTCCACCCTCGTGGTTGATTTCAAAGACTTCATGGTTAAATTTGAATGTCTCGGTGAGACTCAGGCTTTTCATCCTGTTGGCTGCGAGGCGGGCAGTAGCATCCAGACTATATGCAAGGTGTTTTATGCATGATTCTGCTTGGGAGGTGAGTGACGCGGTAAACTGTGGAGTCTTTGGGTTGCTTGTAGAGTTTTGAAGGGCGGCCTCTGTCTTGAGTTTGTAGTAAGGGGAGTTAATTCTAAATTCACCATATAGCTTGCCAAAAGCTGGAAATTGAATTTCACTGGGAATGGGAGGCAGGTTGATCTTGGGGATCGGTAGCATTGTGATTTCAAAGTTTTCCAGATTGAGTTTAGGGATTTTGATTTCGGGGAACCTGATTTCTGAAAGTGTGATCTCTGAAAGGGTCAGATCAGGCAGGTTAGGCAGATATGCTAGCCTCAGGTCTCCAAAGAGAACCTCTGGATCAGGAAGGGGAATTTCAAAGTTTCTGATGCTATTTATAAATTCAATGATTCTTTGTTTGATTTCTTTAAAGTCAATTGTGATGGACGTGATAGTGTACGTTCCCATGACAGTGAACTCTGGAATAGTGATCTGCTCTGGGATTCTGGTTTTATGCAACTCATTCATATTGATCTGAATGATAGGCACAACAAGGTCTGTAAGAGGAACAGTGAATGACTGGATTTCAAATTTCCCCTGATTCAGAAATTCTAAAACTTTTTGGAGGATTTCTGAGTCTTCAGTTGCACTGTGAACTTTTTCCATCAATACGTTGATTTGATTAGTGATGAAGCCCATTAAGTTAGTATAGAATCTGCTTGCTCTTTCAAGTTGGAGGAGGATTTCCTGTCTAATGTCCATTTTGTTTATTCTTTGTTTTATGTCCTCAAGGTTCTCTTGCAACTTTAACTTAATGTCATTGAGGGCAGTGGTGTCAATTACATCCTTGAGCATTCTTAAAAGCTCCGCAACCTTTGTATTTTTCAATTGTTCCAAGTATTTATGGAGGGTAGCCTGGATCCCCCTAACAAATTTTCTTGAGGCCTCAATTTTCTGTGGAATCTCATAACTTTGGATCTGTTCATTTATGTAAGTAATCATCTCATTGATTTTTTGGTTTGCCTCATCAACAAACGCATTGTAGTCAAACCCCGCCATTTTCTGAGTTATCAGAGCAATGTAATTATTCAGTTCAACTATTATTTGCTTAGCATCAATTCCTTTTAGGTGATCAATTGCATCATCCAGCTGTTGCATAACTTTATCTGACATTGACTGGAAATCAATGGATTTCAGGGTGTCAACCATTGATTGGACTGTTTTTTGGATTTTATATTGCTTGATAAGTTCCACAATCTGGTCCATGACTCCCCTTATTTTCTTCTCAAGTTCATACTTGAGAATCAGTTCTCTAATTTGAGAATACACAAAATTGATCTTCTCCACAATTTCATATTCCTCAATCCAGTTACTGATGACATCTTGAATAGAATCTACAACTCTTGTGATTTCCTCTGTGTGAATTTGAACCTTTAGTTTGTGTAGATATTCAGATACATTGATGGAGGTGATGTAGTTCTTCAGATCCTGAATAAAGGCGATAATGTCAAAATTCTCAATTAACCGTTTCATTTCACTTAGATTAGCCTGAAACCTGTCTTTGATCCCATATTTAGCATCAAGCTCCCTCAACCAGGCAATGCTGTCATCCTTCAGATTTTGTAAATCTAACTTTCTGATGATATCTTCAAAAGCACTGATGACACTGATGATGGTTTTGGTTAACTCGTGTCTCTCATTAAAGTCCTTCAGCCCATTTCCAATCACCATCAACCCATCCGTAATGATGTTTGACCAGGTTCCATTTTCAATTTGTTCTCTGATCCTGGTTACTAGGTCTTGGAACTTTGTCACCAGCACAACCAAAGCTTTTTCTAATGCAACCTTAAGTTTGTCCATGGAGGCTTCCAGGTCTTCCATTGTGATGATGTGTTCCTGAGTCAGAGCGATCAACTTGTCTTTAGCTTCATTCACTTTGTTTTCTAGGTCTATTTCCCGCACAAAGTCATTCATTTTTTGTGGCAGTTTGTCAAGGTTGGCCCTGAACTCTCCAACCAGCTGGTTGATGTCTGCACTGTTGATATAGTGCTGCAGAGATTCGAGAACACTCAACATAGTTTTTCTAAACGTGTCAAAAATGGCTGGGAAGCTCTTAATAAACGGTAACTCAACAACATGGAAGTGTCTATTCTTGTCATACTTCAGAAATCCAGAGATAGTCAATTCTTTTTCCTGGCTAGTACAATCCACACTTAAAGGCTTGTTCAAAAGGTCTGAGAGCATCGTTCCAGAAAGCTCAGCTCCGGCAATTTCTGCATTGTTGTAGACACTTATGTTCTGGTAGTAGGCATGGTTGTTAAATTTAGATTTCATCCTCCATGTCGCAGACTGAATCTCGGTGTTCAGTTGTCCATCAATTTTGTTGTCAAAGTGCGTATCAGCAGACTTGCCACCATCTAGAACGTGGGAGGTTGAGGCCTTGCAGTCATGTGAGTATGCGACATTCAGTGGTTCAGCCTTCATAAGGAACTTACTATTCAGCTGACCAGTGTGCTTTCCGTACATGTTCATCTCACCATCACCGATAAGGAAGGCATCTACACTAAAGCTGAAAGGCATTGCAAGGGTGCGGATTCTGCTGTCAAGCCGGAGTGATTTAGACTTGAACTGAGCTTCACCATTGAATTTGGAAGATAGCCCTGCAACCTCCAGGTCAGAATTTTGGCTCATCAGAGCTCCTAGTATATTGCCAGTGGTGCTGCTCTTCAGGGTGCCGGTCAGGTCAATGTAGCTGATTTCATAGGTATGCCTAAATTTCTTTTCCTCTCCGTAGGCCCCCTTCAGGCTACCGGTCAGGCTCAGACTGTATGGCTCAAGCTTGAGCTTTCCATCATTGGTGAAATCAGCATCTAGGAGTTTGAGATCATTGTTCACGTTCACAGAAACAAGGAATGGTTTCATGTCAACTTTGATGTCATGCTTGTAGGAAGTGCTGTCACAAATATAGTTGTCTGTCTTGGAGTGAACAGTTAGGGTCCAGAGAGTAAGTGAAACGCTGTGAGTGTGCTCAGTTTTCATTTTCTGCAGCGATCCCATCAGGTTGTTGGAGAAAGTTAGGCCCTGCTTGTTGACTTTCAGGTTCATTCGGCTCATGGAATTCGCATCAAACAAATTGCCCTTGTAGACAGTGTTAAGGAAGGCCTCCTCAGCCACAATTTTCCCATCTATTTTAAGGTCAGCACTGTTCTGGTGGATACTACCTTTCGAGATAAGCGATAGAGTGGCTCCGGCCCTATCAATACCACCATTGATTATGTTTTCAAATGTTAAGGGGTTTGACTGCAGAGTTGTGGTACTACTAGTGAGCAGACCATCCGTATTGATCTTCAGGGTGGCCTTGTGTGACCCGCGGCTGACATCAACGGCAATGGAGCCATCAGAGTTGATCTCCATGCCCCGAGCATTTATGGAGCCAGAAACTAGGGAGTAAACTCGATTTATTGCTTCATCAGCAATGGTCTCCACTCGGATGCTGGCAGCCTCAGCAGAGAGGGTGAATTCAGCTTTGTTGCGAAGTTTCAACCCGAACACTGGAGAAGTAGCTTCAGACTTCAGGGAGAGTTGAGCGTCCTTATATTCAAGCTTTGCCACGTGCTCCAGAGCATCATCATTAATTTTCGTGTTAGATTGAATGGATAGTACCCCACTATTGTAACCTCCCTTGATCTTGTTGAGGACCTGGAATAGTGTGGAGTTCACCTTCAGAGTTGACTCTCCATCCGCTGTATCACTAATACCGTCAATGGTGTAGGATTGAATGTAATTTGAGTTTGCATATATGGAGCCTAATCTGAAGGTCCCGTCCACATTGGCACCTCCAGTGAGCTTAGGGCCGGAAAAAGTAGCATGTGAAGAATAGAAACAGGACGTTTGCAGTCCAACAGGGCTGGAGACTTGGAACTTGTAATTGGCATAGCATTGGGGTTTTTCTTCTGCATTGAACGACTCCATTAAGCTGAAGCTGGCGTCAATAAGACTGTGCCCAATGGATCCATTTATAGAATATTTCAATGCTTCAGTGTTGCCTCTTATCATTCCCAAGCCTACGTGGAAACAAAATCAGAAATAAATTATCTATACGTATTTCGTGGAAGATATAACCCTCCTACCAAAACATACAGTGCCATAAATCAATGTAGTGTAGAACTAAGAGACACGGCACACAGGCCTTCCAGGGAATACGTGTCATGAAGCTTTTTAAAATTCCCACCAACTTCAAAAAACACAAACTGGCACAAAAATGGATTTTGCAGGTGACCAGTGATAAATTGCTATGATTATTCACTTCTTTTTCATTATTTAAAGTTGCCAATCACAATAGACAAAGATCAACCAATTAAAAATGTTTTATTGTGCTTGTGTCAGAGATGTCTCTATGCACACCAAATAAATCTTGCAAATTGTGTTCAAAGTTAAAGCTCTATGTAAAACGTCCATTTTTGTTGAGTGCCCTCAATGTTGTTTACAACACGTGCTAACGGGTACAAATGTGAAGTGAAAGAGAAAACACACACCTTCGGTTTTGTATGAGAAGATGTCAATGGGACCCTCAGACACCATTTTGTAGCTGGCAGTGTAGTGTAGGGTGTCCACAGTGATGTTGCCGGCGGCAATGGAGCCCTCCCAGTTATAGAAATTGCTGTTCACTTTGGCGGACACTTCAGCAACTCCGATCAGCGGCAAATTGAGGTCGTAGCTCTCGGGAATGGTGAAAGAGGGGATCCTGACTTCTGTGCTGGGAATATACAGCTCGGTCTCTATAAGGTCCAATCTCATGTGGGGGATGGTCAATGTGGCTGGAATGTTCAGGTCCCTGGAAGTTTTCCCGCCCCAAGGTAAAGGAAGGGTGATGGTAATACTGTCCTTGTTGAATTGGTATCTTAACAAACTGTCGCTGTTGAAGAAAACAGAGTAAGCGGTTGGAGATATCTGTGAAACACTAGTTTACTAATTGAAGGGTTTTATAGTTAAAGTAGTTTCTGCAGTCATAGTTTGTTACACCCCATGGATAATTGCATACAAAATAATCAAATGTCTGGTATTTTAATAAACATTATTTTTATTTAATAAAAGGATACAAACACTGATTGTTGTTTCCATTTCAAATGCAAGAATAGATTATTATACCCCTAGCATATAAAATAGATTTTTATTGATTACTTACTATTTCAGATACAGTTTCTCAGGTAGAGCAGGTAGAGTAAATTCAGGGAGATGTCTCTTGTTCCTAAGATTTTCCACATAGGGGATATCAGCAGCAATCTTGTCTAGCCAGATGTTGCTTGCCTACAGAAATATATCAATTGCAAGTCAGAATCTGACAGGGAAAGCAGAGCACAATTTGTATTTTGAGTCCAGAAAGTGTTGATGTAACTTTTCAGTTTAGCCTGACAAATATAAGACGTAAATGAATGGGAGTTCTAAAAATATCTACTTTTACACAACAACCCACATTGTCCCACAAAGTTTACACATTACAGATTTTCACTGGAGTAATTAAGAATAATGAGATTCTGACAACATCTCTGGGTTCAGTGTGTTCCAACTGTTATATCAGACAGGTCCTGTATCCTGGTTCCTAATTTACCTCAATTGATTTGGAAACAATGTGACGCAACTTCATGTCAGTTTTGGCCACCCTCTGGTCTAGGATGTCATCAACAAGCTTTTGAAGGTGCCTTTGATACCTCTCAGTGTCAGGCATGAGTTTCTGTATCTCGGAACTGAGATCAGACTTCACTTCAACCTCCACCTTATTATCATCTGCAAAAGAAAGCCGCGATTTAACTTCCTCGTCTGTTATCTGAGTGGATGCCCTCACATTACCATGTATCAGACCAGATCGTACACATACATGTGATCAACCACTTGTATTTTACCATATCTGAAGGTGATTCTCTGCAGAGAGGAGGTTTCTGGGACCTTGATGAAGGACTCAAGCTGGAGGGTTAGGCCATTTGCACTCTTCAGCAGGGCAGTGGCAGTGGCATCAGTTTGCAGGGCAGGAATGGTCAACTGGAACTGCAGCATTCCGTCCTTCATCCCTTCCAGTCTATAGAGGGAGAGCAGGACTTTTAGCACATGGGCCCTTCCCCGCAAGAGCAAAATTATACAAGGTGAGTCAGGATGCCGCCATAGAAGAGACTTCATCTTTACCTAGCACGGCTGACCAGAGTCAGCTGAGGGATGTTCTTGTTGGTGACATCAAGGGTGACAGTACGCATCTTCTTTCCTTTCATGGTGCTGTCGGAGGCTGAAAGCCTGATTCCAGCCTCCACGTCATAGTCAGGGATCTGAATGTCGCCAGAAAGGAGATTCTTGTTCCTGTTGTATTTCACAGCGACGGTGGCCTCAGACGGCTGGGCACCTGTGGGAAGGGAGAGGACCCACACCAACGTCATCAAAACCACCGCTAAGCTGAGTGAAACCAGCAAACATCAAAAATATGTCCCCAATGTGCTGTCAATGAACAGCCTTCAGGACACCCGTACCTTCTGCTTTCAGGACCATCTTCACCACATCCGCCTTTTGGCGTCCCTCTTTGCCTTCCTTGGCCAGCTCATAGCCGAAGGTGGCCGTGTAATCTGTGACCTCTCCCGTGGGCTGGATCTCCACAGCAAGCCTGAAGTAACATGCTTATTCGTGAAAAAACATCCCTTTGGTGACAACAGAAACATGTGCAACTCTGCTGCTAATGAGCAGGAGCACTTACCGAGTCTCCCCAGTGAGGGGGTAGTGGGGGGCAGCATCAGTGGAGCTGGCGTTGGAGTACCGGATGATGGTGCAATATTTCACACCAAAAAAGAGGCCGTTGCACTCCACAGAGTCTGTCCTGTCCTCCACCATTGATGGCAATATTTTAGTCTGGGTGGAAGACACTGAGAGCAGTCTGTTGCTGTTAGGTTGAGGAGGCCGAGGAGAAAAAGAAGCACATTATTTCACCTTCCTGAACAACATGCTAATCAAAAAATGTGTAACCTCAAAGGGAGGAGGTGAGGGGAAACTAACCAACCTGATGCTGAAAAGCTGGGTGGTGCCCTGAGGTGCTGGGACGGAGAACTTGATCTGGTTTTTGTCCATGGTGACCTTGGCCTTAAGGGCACTCTCGTGGTACATGTTGGTATGCATTTTAACGCCAGCCAGGATGAACTCAGGTATGTAGATGCCCATGTGTGTCACAAACTCCACTCCCACAGTCGGCATAAAAGAGAACTCCCGCTGTGGATGGTCAATGGATAAAGGTCTATTAAATCTCTTCAAATGCATAAAGGAACCCGCAATTTAATATGGCGATACACTCGTTCGGAGTATAAGTATAAAAAAATAAATGTGGCTGTAATATCTACCATGCCGGGCGCCATGCTCAGGCCTCCCTTTGCTCCAGGAGCAAAAACACCAGACATCGAGAACTTCAGAGGGAAGCCAGAGGAGGTAGGCAGGCTGAACTCATTGTCCATGAAGATGTAATGGGCAAAAAGCTCATTGTCGGTGCTTGACAACAGCGACTTCATGAACTAAGATAAGGGGGGGAAATGTTTAATTTTGGAGGATGTCAGACAGATTGCTGTAATTATAATATTATGAAGTAATACATCATGGATCCGCAAATTACATATTTTAAAAAATACTTTTTTAGTCTTTTACTCTCTCTTGCCTCATCAGGCCAGTATATTTATAAATTAACGGATTAATAATAGCAATGTAGTGACACTGTATCCAGGGTCTGCATTACCAGCTACATCAGAACCCCTTCACCCCCACACGACCATCCACCTCACGTACCTCAGTTGGCAGGGTCTTGAGGAGGAGTTCTACATATGGAGACACAATCTGGGTCATTTTGTGCATATCACTGGACTTAATATATCCAAGCTCTGTTCCCAAGATCCTCAGGTAGGCCTTGGCCTCAGGGGAATTCTGGGTGCTCAGCTCCTTCATTAGCTTGCTGAAATTGTTACCAATTTCCCTCACAATGTCCCTGGGAACCTGCATATGAAGGTTTTATCAGAAAATGAAACACTGGCTGAGAAAAGTACAGGTGGACGAGATGAAAGCTCTGTTATCTGCTAAGGGAAATCAAAGAAAGATTTTGTTCGTTACCTGTCTCTTCATTCTCTCGTTCTTCAGGGGAGCAATCCAGTTTTGTAGAATATCTTGCACCTTGGGTGACATCTTTTCTTGAGCCCAGTACATAGCCTTAGAGGCAGTGTCAGGGAAGAAGCCATTTTCTCCAAAGAGGGCATCAAGAGTAGGTTCAAATCCTGCCCCCTCCATGCCAACCTTTAAATGACAGAAATAGTAGAAAAACAAAATCACATAAAGTGAAAAAAAAATTCTATCCCGTGTTCTGTTTTCTTTAAAACCAGAAACAAACATATGCATTTCGTACCTCTAGCATATCAAGGTTGTATCCAAAGGCATTCAGGGTGGTCTCCAACATAACTTCTCTGGGCATTTTGCCGGTGGAATCAAAAATCACGTTTCCTTCCACAGAGGACATCATGGGGTTCAACACGTAGTTGCGAGAGGACTTGTAGAAATCCATAGAGGTGGGCACCTCATTGTCCTCCAGGGCCTCGAGGATCCGCTGCCTCAGCCTGTCAAATAATGGATCAGTGAATCATTTTTATTTAAAAATGTAATGGGGGGGAGTAAAAGGCCAATATGATATTGGATTAAGGCTTACTCCTGGGTTTTGTCGTCCTTATAGTTCAAGATGTTGGTGATGTGGGAGGCTACAAAGCTCTTGACCTGTTCGTCCCGCTCCCCCATCAGGGTGCTCATCACCTGGATCAGATCAGCTGTCTCAGGGCTCCTCATTAGCATCAGGTAGGCAGCCAAACGCCTTTGGACGGGGCTCTCGGAATCCTTGTAGGTCTGCAGGAGAACACCGCTCACCTGCGGGACGAAAAAACATGTAGCATATGCTTAGATGCTTAGCACGCCAGGTGAGATCTGATGAGCCCTCCACTAGAGACGCTGTTATGTTTCTTTTTCTAGGTGCGAGAGAAACGGAATAATGGAGTGAACGAAGTGGAAACTTATCTTACCTCTCTGTCAATAGTCATCTGTCTGAAGCCCTGAATGGCGGCCTGCTGAACAGACAAGGAGGCAGAATTCTGCCTCACGCACTTGAGGAGGGTGGACTTAAGGGTGGGGCCAGCAGCCTCCATTGCTTTTCCCATGTTGCCAATGACCTGGAAATATACAAAAATTAAAGGGGCAGCTGAGAAATCGCAAAAGCATTCACAAAAACACACATCAAAAGGCCTCTGGAGTGATAGGATACATACTCTCAGTGTCAGGTAGGTTTGATCCTCATCTCCAGTGCAGTCGCCCAGCTGGGAGGCCATGAACTCGGACACCTCAGTAATCTCAGGAGTGACTTTTCCATGTGTCTGGTAGAACCTAATGTTGAGCAAAAGGGACACGCAATGATAATTATTACTTTTGTCTTGTTTTCATGTTTTTGTTTCCAATATCACCTTGTCAGCTGTGGTTTAGCTCTATACATTGGTTACTGTGAGCAATTGATACCCTCAAGAAGCTTTAGCAACAGCCCTTTCTGACAGTAAGGAAAATTA
>JAOVYW010010333.1:0-14061 GCA_025775045.1 Hiodon tergisus
AGAACCGGGAAGCATGGACCTGACACTGACACAGGAAGACTCCGCCTCGAGGCAGAAGAGGGAACTGCAGGCAAAGCGGGAGGAGCTGGAGAAGAGCACTGCCTCCCTTAGCCTGCAGGAGGCAGGAACAGCGAATAGCTGCACCCCCGGAACAGCGATGATTGATGGCAGCCGGGGATGACTGACGGCGCCGGCAGGGGGCAGCACCAGGCCCTGGGACCCCAGAGGAGCGGCAGCGCCGGAGCCAGCACCAGCAACCGTCAGTGCCACTCCACGACCGCTAGGGGGCGCAAAGATCCGGCTGCCGCGCTTTGATGGATCCAGCAACTGGGAGACCTACCTGGCCAAGTTCCGTCTGGCGGTGTTGGCCAGGCGGTGGACCATGGAAGAGTGAGCGCACCCGGGCAACTGTATTGTATTTATTGTTAATGGCAAAGGTGTTGTACAGTTTGTCCATGTAAAATAAGTTTGTGTTGGCTAAGGTTCAGTTCCCTCACCACGGGCGTGTTCGCTAGAGCGAGTGAGGGCTCTCTGTGTGTTTCCGTGTGTTTGTCAGTTCTTTGCACTGCCAGGTCTGCCTTTGTCAAGGCGGTCGTAAGCGCATGTGCGAAATAAAGAGCAATGATTCCTGTTAAACAGTGTCGGTATTGTGCTTGAAACTGCGCAGAGAAGTAGCACTCTGAAAAACGCTACAATATTTATATCTATTGTCACTGTGGTTAGTTTTGCTGTCACACAAGTTGCATGGATAATTGGTTTTCCACGACATCTGAAAATTATTAGTTATGACCAAACATTCAACAAATAAATGTTTTTCATGTTTATGTGACCTTCTAAAAGCAAGAACCTACTTTGTTCAAAAGTTTACCCTCCAGTTTAGAGAAATGAGACATAAATTGTCCTCATTCTACATAAACACTGACTTTTTTCTAAAGTTACTGTGTCATAAAGCAAAAACAATTCCATTAAGCTTAACCTTCCATTGGTCTATGTTTGTAAATGTGGAGTTGTGAAATTATGTAAACTGTAAGAACTTAAACACACACTGCTTCAAATAATTTCACTTTGCCATACCCAGTCATTGTCTACAGAAGTTCACAAATACATAGTTATTCAATACCTTTCGGGAGGTATAATTTTACCTTCAAAGAATACCTATAATTTGTACCACAAAGTCTTTAACCCTCAAGCTTCCCATTTAAGAAGAGCGGTAATATAATTCTAAATGAAAACCACAGAATTATGAATGCTTTTATGGTTGTTACTAAGATAACTTTTGCATGGAATTACTATAGTTTCTTCATAAGAGCAGAAGCATTGGTTGTATTTGTCAGAGCATGGAGAATGGTTCACGGATGTAGTACTGCAGTTTTATATAATTCTGAAAAAGACTGCAGATATCTTTCTCGTGCTTTATCATTCTCACGTTATATTTAAGGTGAATTTTGCGGTGATAGTTCAATTATGTGGTATTTGAGGCTAGACGGAAAAGTATATCCATTTCAAAGCCTACCCTAATGTGAACCACCCCAGAAAAGTAGATCTATTTTTTCCCAGTAGCAATTTTGAGGTTAAGAGAAATTTGCCCTCTCCTGCCTTGATCCACTGTATCAGTACCAAGTTTGTCAGCTCTTTTGGGGCAGCTCGGGAAGTCCTCTAGTGATAGCATCTTGCAATTAAGTAGAATTGTTATTATATTATGTCTTAATCAACTAGCTATGACTTACACCCTGCCCTGAGGAAGGCGGTAAAACACTAATAACAGTATGTGTTCTCTTTCATACAGAACATGCTAGAACAGCGAACTCAGACTTATTATTATTTATTCTTTCTACAAGCGCCAGTTTGAAAGCAGTAACAGGAGCGATAAATAGAACAACTTCGTATAGATGGGCTGGCGAGCCAACATTTAACATTTTTTAAGCAGAGGGCCTTGGGTGGCAGAATGTAGGTTGCTAACCACGGTCTATGCTCCTTTGCATTTAAGTAACCTATTATACGCGCCCCATAATCAATCCGCCGTAGCTGGCAATCGTGATCAAACCCAAAATAACCCACTTTGGTAAGTACCGAAATAAATAATTAAATAAGTTACATTTATGAATAGTAAAAGTAAATACACGGTATCTTCTATTTCAACAGCATAAATCAGTATATGAACATTTACGCCGGAAAACAGCCCAGGTAAACAACTTGTAACCACTAGATGGCAGCAGTAATCCGTGCAATTTTTGCATGTGTTGTTCATTGCATTTATTTGAACACATTTTAAGGGCTTGCCATCGACCAAAACAAGCTAAAACAATCCCCTGCAGAGAGTCAATGGGATACGGTTGCTCTGTTACTTCTAGAAAATTTGTTCCCTATATCAAAAGAATTCCGAAAAATACTTACTATTTGCTATGCATTTACACATCAAATTGGTAACCCCATCTCAAAGGTACAGTAGTAGTAACACTCCTTGGATGTGAACTAACAAGCTTCTGGTTACCAGTCCAATACCACTATACCACACTGCTATGCCAATTTCAATTGCAGACTTCACCTCACACATGAGATGCTTTCTTCATAAGATGTTTCTTCGTCTTAAATCACACTTACCAAATTTAATCAAATAGCCATTAGAAGTTGAAATGGTCGAGTTAAATGGACGTTTGATGTCATATCTTTCTCTCATGCTCTCCCACTCTCTCTTATACACCCTCATCAGATTTTAGGTTTATTTCACAATACACCAAAGTTGTAGAATGAGCTTGACTGTGACCAAATCAAAACTTTAGCTTCTAATCACACATAACTGCATTTAATAGTGTTTTATTTTTATGGTAGAGGAAATTAAAGGACTTTTTATTAAATGCAATTGGCAGGTTGTTAAACTTTTGATTTGGTCCCAGTCAAGGTCATTGGGCTGGGAATCCCTTGTATTTTTTTACCAGGAGCTGTCACCTGACTTTACTTGGAGATCAATAATCAACCTGACCTGAAAAAAATAAAAAACATAATTGAACCACTGTTTTTATATATATATATATTAACAAGCGTACTTTTTTGCAAACCATTATAACCTTAGTCATTGACATTAAGAAATAGCACAGTGTTGCTTCCTAAGGGGTTTCTGTCTCCCTGAAGAAGGAGATGAAACAAGAAACCAGAAACAGAAGAAGAAACAGAAGTGTCCTCAGAAAAAATACAAATCGGTATTTGTAACTTTCAAACCAAAGGAACTACCTGTGATTTTTATTTTGGAAGGAGTCAGGAACAGTCAGTCCCAGAGATTACAAGGCAAATATTCTATTATATTGTAAATGTAAATGATTTTCTTCACTCAGTGCAACCAAGTAGGATAACTGCAAACACTAGTCTCTTGGAGCGGCACTCCCTTGTACTCCATAGCATGCATTTTTCAACCAGGTTTATTCTGGAGGCACGAGGGTTCAAGCATTCAGTAGGGTCAGTCTCAGATTACCGAAAAACACACAATAAACATTGACCTCTAAGCCAATTGACAGCTCAGTTTTGTGACTTAAAGCAGATGATCTAGGAACCTGATCTGATGGTGAGAATTCAACAAAGAAAATGGACTAACCCTAGCCAGCACTGTGACGTGCAGGTGAGTACTGATGTCTGGCCACGTCCTTCTTGTTTCCTGTGACTATCCTCTTGCCGACTTCTGAACGCTGTGTCCCTCATAGATTCCGGATTGGCGGGGAATTCCATCCGCTAAGCCATTAGTCAACCACCTCGGTATTCCACTCGCCCCATGTACCCCGTTCTGCTCCTGATTAACTCCATTGACAGTCAGCCTATCGGCTCAGGGAAGGTGACCCACAGAACAGACCCCATCTTCCTGAAGGTGGGACTGTTGCACAAAAAGGCTTCTCACTAATGGTGAATTACCCCAATACGGAGATCGTTCTTGTGGTGCCACCCAAGTCAAAGGTCCGGCCGTGTCACACTAACCAGCGGTACCTCCTGAATGCCAAGACCTCTCAGCCATCTTCAGCAAACAATGAGCATCTTCTCTGCCACCCCATGGACCAGGTGACCGTGCCATAGACTTACTCCCTGGTATATCTGATTCCTAGGACATGGAGGACTACATATGAGAGTCTCTTGAACTACGATTTATCCGTTCCTAGACTTTCCAGGGGACTGTCAGTTTCTTCTTCGTCGAGAATAAGGATGGGGCCTGCGTCCTTGCATTGACTAACGGGGACTCAACAACATCATGAGAAAGAACTGTTATCCTCTAGCATACTGTCCTAGTCTTTATTGATGACATCCTCATTCGCTCTGCCACCGATCCAGAACAAGTCCAACATGTCATTCAAGTCCTGTCCTGTCTCCTCCAACAGCGCTTATACGTGAAGTGTGAATTCCACCCACCCATGATCCACTTCCAAATGGACGAGAGCAAAGTCAAGGCTGTCACAGACTAGCCACTACCAGGCACCATCAAAGAACTCCAGCGCTTATTGGTCTTTGCAAACTTCAACCGAAGATTCATCTGAAGATTCAACTCCGTTGCCGGCCTCTCACACAACCCTGCTCAAAGGCTCACCCCGTAGACTCACCTGGAACCACACCACCGTTTGAGCATTCATCCACCTCACCTCAAGTTTACCGGGGTTCCGCTCCTGATATCCCCAACGCTGCCCTTTGTCGTGGACGTCGATGCCTCCGAATTGGGAATGGGGGCTGTCCTTTCACAACGGCATGAGAATCCACCTAAGCTCCATCCCTGGGCCTTTTTTTTTGCATAATACTGACACCAGCCGAATGGGAGCTCCGGTCAAACTAGCATTCGAGGACAGGAGACAATGGCTGGAGGGCACCAAGCAACCCTTCTTGGTTCTCACTGATCATTGCAACCTAGAGTATATCTGTTCCGCTAAACAGCTGAAACCTGTTAAGCACGTTGGGCCCTATTCTTCACATAGTTCCAGTTCCTGCTCACCTATCGACCAGGTAGCATGAATACCAAGGCTGACGTGCTCGCCTACCAGTTCGACACTTTCTCGATGTGTCCATCCGTGGAACCTATCCTACCATCCACTTCTGTAGTAGCGCCTGTCCAGTGAGACCTCCTGACTCTGTTCCTCCCACCTGTCCTGCTGACAAGATGTACGTTCAGAGCACCCTCAGCACAGGGCATCCACCTGTGGCTCCCACTGAAGAAACTGATTCCCAGTTACATCGTTCCTTTCCAGATTTTCAAACAAATGAATGCTGTTTCCTACCACCTGCAGTTGCCACCCAGTACCGGATTTCTCCTATGTTACACGTCTCCTTGCTCAAGCCTTTGGTCCTGGGCCCCTACCTCTCCACCAACCATGCTCCCTTGGCTTCCGTCGCTCCTCCCCCTCTGATGGACCTGAAGTATGGACTGGCGCATGCCGTCCATCGAGGGAAGATCATTAATTGCTATTATATATAGGAATAAAATAGTTCCACGGAGCTGTGTTCTAAAAGGCAGACTTCTATATTATGGGTTTGGTGCAGGGGGCTTAATAACATTTTAGTCTCCACTTCTTGCGTTTCGGTAAGCCTGGAGTGCTCAACAATTTTAATAATAGTATATCTTCTGAATTGTTATAGCTATAGATGCAGTGTACAGTGCTGAGAGAATGTCTTTGAAATGTAGATTACTTTCAATTTGGGGAATTTAACAATGTGACCCAAACTGATTAATACTTATTTATCAAGGCTTCTTATTCTGTAATAGTTTCTTATTCAGTTCTACCCAGCTAAGAAGAATATGAGGGGGAAAATGTTTTACTACCTATGTTTCAATTATGTTGATTATGTTCTGATATGAAGAATGCTTAGCAAAACGCTTAGCAGTAACTGCAAGTGCTTAGACCGCAGAACAGGGTGAACAGGCCTTTCACAATTGATTGTTTTTTCTAAACTTTTAAGCCTGAAAGAAAGGAAGTGTCATGGTGAGGTCAAGAACGTGGAACATGTTGTAAGTACCCTTCCGCCGCATCAAACTGTCCTGATTGGTTGTATGTTGTTGAACTATTGGAGTTGGTGCTTTGTCGTATGCTCCATTGCTCTACAATGCCCAAAGAAGTTTTTTCGCTTGTTTCTACAAATGTAGAGAATCTATGATCTGAGCGAATTGTCATGAGGTAAATTGACAGGGACTAATTGATGTGCAACCCCTCTTCTCAGATCCCTTTCTCAAATTAGTTTTGAAAATGATATTTGGTTTTTTTAAAAGCTTAGAATAAAATAATTGAATGTTCCTTAATAGATATTTATCTTACAATCCAATATGTACAACTATATCAAAGGTAGAGATGCACAGGGTCTGCCAATATTTTTAGGTTAAGCAATCTTCAACCTCCTGATTTCCTGACCAACACTGTAATCACTAGGCTAACCTGCTGGCTTTAAATGAAACACACAGATCTCACTGCAAAATTTCAGTTTGGGTCTACTCAATGTAACCTAGGTGAACCGTGTGTACGTATGGCAGGTTACAATTAAAAATGTTGAATTGATTCCACTACCACTGCATGATAAAGCGAAATCTAAGTATTGTGTTTGGTGTGCTCTGGTGTACTTCATAATTGATAAATGAAGTTAAATGACGAATTGTTAAATAATATCCCTCCAAAAATGTCTCAAACAATGTCAGTGATTTCCTAGACATACATAATGCTGTTGATTACCTCTTGAAGATTCTGAGATGTTTTCAATGTTTAGTTTTTAGATACCACTAATGAACATTTACGAAACAAGTCATTTTTAAATAAAAGAAACTGAGCACTTTATGAGTCATGTCTCTTTGGTGTCACACAAACATAAACGTTGTCTTAACGCTGTCCTTTGTAGAAATAATTGTCTACCCAATTGGTTAACTTAAACATTAAAGTTCAATAAATCTTCGCTGTGCCCCTCACATTAGGAATTGTGAATGTATATTATTTATTTTATTCATTTCTTTTAAATCTTAAAGTTTGCAAACTACTGAAAACAAATTAATAAAGGTCACCCCTGCCCCCCGTATCCAAACAAAACATTTTGCTTGACATGCAACAAGTGTTATTACGCTAATTAAACTATTAATGCAATTGTTAAAATGTTAAGTAACATTCTATTGTAAATATTTATCCACCAGTCTAGTCGCATGGCGGAGCAAAATAACTTTTTTAAAACAACTGCATTTTAAAAAAAATGGTTTTAAATAGATCTCTGATGTTGTAAAGCACAATCTTTCATTTAAATTCTGACCAAGATGTCAGTGAATTCTACATTTCAAAACATTTACTGCATTTAACTTACATAACCTACCGCTGACTTTAGTGTAACTTTCACCAAAAGGTGCTTAACATCAAACTGAGTTAATTTCAGCAAGAAAGCAAAGGGCACTGAAATCTAAAACACTATGTGGTTTATTTGCTTTAAATCTGAAATTGTCCGTCCTCTGTGAATTTTCCTTTATTTCTTTATTTTTTTGGTAGCCGATTCTCAGGACACCCGGTAGGTGAATCCTGGATCAGTTGTAAGGAGGTTCCGGGCTGAGAGCTGTGTGCATAAGCAGCTCAGCCTTGCTCGGTGTGAAAACGCTCTAGCCAAGAGTGGTAAGATCCAGGCACCAGACGGTGTGTCATCCCAGCGTCCTGCATCCTGGATGCTCCGATCTGATAAACCTTGTCCATGGAGACCTCCTTCTCTAAGGATTATTGGTCTGTCTCTATTTGGCTGCTCACACGACCAGATAAAAATGACAACCATACAATTAAATGTATTAAATGATTGAGGGAGTATGTAGGTTGTGTCAATATACATTTCCTAAACATATGTGTTTGTTCAATGTGCATTGCAAATTAAGTGTTCGTTTGTGTGGTTTACATGTTAATATATTATTTTAACATGCAGGCCCCATTCAATTTATAAATGTGGAAAAACCCTGAGCTCTTAGGCTTCATGACCACTTATCCAATTCAGGGTGGAGATACATCAGAGACACAGGACATAAGGTAAGGAAAACTGAAAGCAGGGCAGTCCATCACAGGGCAGGAGACTGACTGCAAATAAAACCAATTTTTCTTCAACGGTACTTGAGTTTGGAGAGCCTTTGACACTGGTTGGAAGATTACCTCTTCTGAGCAGAGAATGGAAGTTTGAACATATTTTTACTTTTTCCCTTGACTGTTTCCCGAACCTCTGTATGTGCTAGTGTGCCCATACTTTGTGGGGGTACTGTGGCGCAGCAGTAGAAAAGAAGCTGAGGAATTAGCCTTTGCCCTTGTTTCTGAGCATAGCTTGGTGAGGGAGCCCAACATGAGGTTTGTGTGACCCTGATATATGTAATGGAAATTCACGATTTAATACATGATAGAACTAGAAGACTGCATGTGGTGCAAAAACCTGTTTTACTGTTGAAAGGCCTTAAACAAAAGCTCTTGCAAAATTAGAGTTATGTATGTGTGACATAGGGTAAAGGAATGTCAATACGACCCTCCTTGACCCACACACCCAAGGCGACAGAGAAACTTACAGAAAGAGCTTGCTCATGTCCTTGTTTCTCCAATCTGGATGTCAAACAGAAGAGAAGTTACGATATGTTTAAATTCTAGATAACTTAGGAATGTGCTTGTGTTACAAAGAAGAGAGGATCTGTCTGGTATGACTAGGAACATTCTGGGAACAAGAATGGGAACCCCAGGGGTGGGGGTTGAAGCTCTGCCTGCAAATAATTATTCGAGGCTCTCACTCACTAGGAGGGGAGACTGTTGTCGGCCAACATTAAATTCTGATTCTGAACGAAACATTGTGTTGGACTGTCTTTGGATGACTTATTCTCACCAGTTTAGGAGATTCGACTTCAGAATTTCTGCAACAGATATTGCTAATAACTTATAAAAGCCATTATGCTGCTGCACGAATTAATTCTAAAATCCCTAAGAATTATCATCTGTGCTTTATTTATGCATGCTAAAATCAACATTTAATTAAATAAAAAGTAAAAAAAGACATACATACACATAAAATACATTGTGATTGTTTCACATATCACCTAAACTAGGCTAAAAAACTAAACAGTAAACTTACTGTCTCGGAAAACCTCCATTTACATATGCATAGAGTAGCATTTTTACTTAAACTTAAAGTCCAGTGCAGTTGCAGAGCTAAGGTGGTTTATTGACAAACACTGGAGAAAGCAATTTCTCAGACCCCAGAGTAAGTGCCATTGTAAAAGAAGGGCTTGTCTGAAACGCAGTGACCGATGACAGCAGGTGTCCAACGCTGCACCTCAGGCTTCCGTTCCTTTCCAGGGCGCACAATGACTGTGCTGCGGGAGGATAGAGACGGATCCTCATCGAAGAAGTTGAAGGGTCGCAGAAAGAAGCCGACGGAATTGCCAGGCGTGGCCGTGTTGGGGATGTCCTCTGAGTGCGGGACATGCAGAAAGCCCACTGTCACCCAGGCAACCAGGTCCTTCAAGGAGACACGTGACACGGTTTTAATTTAAGTCAAAATGCTTACGGTTATAATTCGAATGTTCTTCTCTTTTAGAGAAATAGACCTGAGCACAGCATACACAGAAATGAACATTAAGTGACCCAGTGGGAAGAGACTTATAGCAGTGAACAGAACACCTGATCTTGGGGCTTATCTAGCTCACCCATTGCGACCCACACACAATACGTTCAGAAATAACGTCCGGCATAGGCAACTCGGGGAGCACACAAAAAACAGTTTGAATGATATAATTTCTAACTTGAAAGTCTACTCTAATGACTTCCAACTCTCTCTCCATCTAACAAATATTCTATTGATTTATTGATTTATTCAAATCAATTATTGTCAAAAGTCACAAACTCCTTTGGTTCAAATTCTACAATAAAGCTTGTAATAACCTTTGTTTCAAACTAAATCTTCAGAATATTTATAAATAATTTAGGCAATTAAAATATAAATTATAAAATGAAGCCTTTATCAAACTAATAGGACTTTTTAAGTTTTTCCCATTACTATAGCATATATAGCCAGCTAGCCATCTTTTTTATTTCCTGTTTCCTTATTTCCTTTTTAGATTTCCAGTTATTTTGGCAATTTATAATATATCAATAACCTACAGTGAAGGTCTGAACATTCACTTTGCACTATTGCTAAATAAAACATTCAATGAAAACCCAATAATATGTACTATTAATATTTTTGTATACTATATTAAAACGTTAGTTTTCACCCAGTTAAAAAGAATTAATGAAAATAATAATAATAATATTTTTTTTAAGTAGCACCGTCTGCCAGACCTTTTCACTGTTGGAGAACTTGTTTTTGAATAACAATCTTTTTGTTTTTGGATTTAGCTTTGCCTTGTCTTGATTATACCCCTTCCTGATAGTTAAAAAGACTGCTGCTTGAAGTGATATTCACTGTCTCCTTTTAGTGTTTTTTTGATAATCCTGTAAACAACATCACAGCTTACATCCAGCATCTTGTAATCACAGTAAATTTGAGACACATACAGGTATCACACTTGTCTTAATTATTTAATATAACATAATTTATAATGTTATATACATTATTTATATGGAGCAATATAGACGTGGGAAGGGAAATGTGTTTTTTTTATTTTTATTTTGAGAAATATTTAAGGACAGACCATACCTGGTTAACGATGTCTTCGTTGTTCCGGATATAATCCTCGAAGGAGACAACTGGTTCCCAAGGGTCATTCTGGGTATAGATGCTGCTGCTGGTTCCTTCGCTGTCCTTTTGCCTCGTCACAGCAAGGGAATACCTTCAAGGTAAATGTCATATTACTGAACAGTAGCACATCGAAAAATGATATATCATATGGCCATAAGAAAAGAAAGGCATACGGCACAAAGGACCAGTTCTGACTTGCTATCACAGTAGGATTTAAGAAACATCTTGCATATACCTCAGACCACCATTTGAAGCATGGCGAAAACTGTAAAATGTATTTTAAGGGGGACCTACGGTTGTGTTTTTTCAGACATTTTTAAGTCAATCGTGTCTTCCTAATTTAAAAAAAAGGGATCCTTTGTATGATAAAATGCAACCCCTGATTTTGATTTTGAAATTATATTTCTCTAATATCTAGGTTTTCAAAATTGAGCCCTATTTAAAGGAAAGTCAGGGTTATAGAGCCCTGAAATATGGTGATCAGGCTGAGGCTATATGTCCAGCACCCCAAACGTGAGTTTGCATCCTACCTGGACCAGCTGATGCCGTTCTCCTCCCTCCAACCGCGAGGCAGCACGCTGTGGCCATGGGAGTTGTACTGGATGCGGTAGCCCTTCTTGTGGCCCCACTTGTTCTCCTTGTTTGGGTTGTAGAAGTGCAGATACCGGGGGAACTTTTTGCCGAAGCGGAAGGCCGCGCTCCGCTCTGTGAGCTGCTGTGTGCGGATGAGGCGGGACTGAAGAATCGTGTGCTTGGGGCTCCAGGGATTGGTGAAGTTTTCAAACTTTAGGTTCATCGTCTCAAAGCTATTCTTTTGTCCTAAACAGAGGGGCGAGCAATCATTTTAAAAGTTTTAGATTTTAGGTGTTCCAAATCTGTAGAATCATTAAATAAAGGCATCTATATATTTAAAACTTATTGATATTGACATTAGACATTTTGTAAGAAACTGCATTTTTCATAACGGTTCAGTTTTTATAAATATAAAAAAGCTAAATAATCATAATCAAGACAGGGCAAAATTAATTTAAAATTGTCATTGTCAGATTCATTTATTAGGAATTATCACTGGTTTGCTCATAGATCCATGTCTTACCAGCTATATCCAAATCCACTTTATAGTGAATTAGGTGAGTGTGCATGTTGCCCAGGACGTAGTTGTAGACCTTAGTGCCGTAGTTGAGCCCCTCGGGCGTAAAGAATGTGGCGTGGATGTAGCCTGTGGCACTGACCCGTGACTCCATCACCCCATTTTGGTAAAAGAGGAAATCCCAGATGTAGTCATAGTTGTAGACTGTGGACGTGGTCCGGATTACCAAAACGTGGTTCTCCAGGCCTCCATAGAAGTTGTAGCCACCCTGGAAGTTGCTATTGAAGTGACGTCTGAGGGGCATCCCCGTGGTCATCTCAAAAATGCAGAGGGCATTCTTGTAGTGCACTGGTTTGTCAGTGTCATAGTAGTGATACAGGTCCTTGAAGGTAGCGATCTCTGGGCAGTCAATGCCTGGTGCCAGTTCATAGTCAGTGGTGCCCATTGCCCAGCCAGCATCAATGTATTTGGTCTGCATGGCCGCGGGGGTGTTTCCAGAGTAGAAGGCTATGGCCTCTTGTAGGCTGACCTCGTAGGCAACCCTCTCCCCATTGAAGCGAAGGTCAAAGAGCTGTAGACCGGCAGAAGAGCGAACTCGGAAGGCAAAGGACCAGCCAGCATACTCCACAAAGTTCCCATCCAATTGGTAACGTGGCCCTTGCGGCTCTACCAGCTTCGGCCCGTGTATGTCTGTGCGCGTGTTGCTGTGGCCACGAGGGATGTAGGTGGAGAACAGGTCCTGTTCATCATGCTCGGGTAGCTTCAGCTTGACCAGCTCTCCCTTTTCGTAGCTCTTCACCAGCTCCTCCATGCTGTCAAAGTATTGCCCGTTGTACCATACCTTCTCCACCGCCCACTCTGCTGGATCCAGGCTCCTGTGATTAATGAGGACCTCAAAGCCCACAGGATGGAGGAAATACCCCTCTACAAACTTCTGAAGCATGATCCAGGTTCTCCTTTCACCTGAAGCCAACCCACGGGGTGCAATGTCTGAAAATGTCAAGCAGCGGTCACTGCAGTTGTGGAAGGAGAAGCCTGTGCTCTCCAGAAGGAGCATGTGAGCCTTCTTAGTGACCCTTTTAAGTACGGCATTGAGGTGCTCATATTCAGCATAGGAGATTGGCCGAGACTCAAACTTGACAGGTCTGTTACCTTTGAAGGTCTTAAGTTGATAGGAATTGGGGAAAGGCAGTGGACCCACAATGTACTCAGTGATGTTGGGCTGTGGCTGATGGCCAAACTGTACCACCACTCGTGCTTGGCGCAGTGGCTTTGCTTGGCCCTGATCCAGGGTCCGAAGGGCCTCTTGCTTTTTGGGAACGTGCAGCTCAATCAAGAGAATGCTGTTCTTCTTCAGGTCTTTGTTCTGTGCTGAGGTGAGCTGGAGCTCCTTTGCGGAGAACAGGTAGTCCCGCACCATGCGCATCTCACGGGGTGTGAGGTCAGCAAAGATGGAGGCCCCATTATAGGCCCATTCTCGTCCTCTAAAGGTAGTCGCTGATGCACCCAGGGCAACCAGAAGCAGCAGACCGTTGTGCCACATTGTATGCACCTGCTGAGATCAGATTTGAGTCAGATTTGAGTCACTGTGCCATCTCTAAGTGGTGAAACCAACTAACTGGACCTATTACTAATCGCTTTCTCTGTTGCTCATAAGACCATTTTTTAGATTATGTTCATGAAACACAGTTCTTGGAATCTTGCAGACATGCAGATTTTCCATGTGGATTACAAAGTACCTGGAGCAAATTGTAACCTCAACTCCTCAAACCTTGGATTGGAAAATCCCTGAATCACAATTGACCTATGATTGTCTTCTTTTATTTTGAAAGATTTTATAATAATGTTTAATTTTGTAAGTAATTTGTATCAAAATACGTTCTGAAAATTACTCAGTATACGGGTAGCCGAATAATTGATATGGAAAGATTCCGAATTTGGCAGCATGCATTTTAAAATAGATGATTATTGTCAAGGAGTGATACTGTACCAGAGATGAAACATAGTCATTTCTTTTAGTCAAATAATAAAGTAAATAAACAATGTTCAAATCTGATTCAGGCTGGGCAAGAATATTACCCTTTCAGTTTGAGCCTGAATATTATATATATTTAGAGATAATAATGAAGCTAATTCTGCACTCAGTAGTTTTTATGTGTTTTGCAAGCTCTCATTATATTTTAATATTATATAGTCCATACAATAAACTACGAACAATTTTTGCCCAAGAACTTTCTTGCTGATTTTAGAGCTAACAATCTATTTTATTTGTTACATAACCAATGTCTCACACAGAT